>JAQFVV010013687.1:0-84580 GCA_028023455.1 Epiperipatus broadwayi | reverse complement strand
CCTTATTATTATTATTATTATTATTATTATTATTATTATTATTATTATTATTATTATTATTATTGTTATTATTTATTATTATTTTTTATTATTATTATTATTATTATTATTTTTATTATTATTATTATTATTATTATTATTATTATTATTATTATTATTATTATTATTATTATTATTATTATTATTATTATTATTATTATTATTATTATTATTATTTTTATTATTATTATTATTATTATTATTATTATTATTATTATTATTATTATTATTATTATTATTATTATTATTATTATTATTTTTATTATTATTTTTATTATTATTATTATTTTTATTATTTTTATTATTATTATTATTATTATTATTATTATTATTATTATTATTATTATTATTTTTATTATTATATTGATAATGAGGTTAATGTGGGAAATGGTTTGGGATGCTCTTTTTCAACTTCTGGTAAAAAAGGTAGACTACCTATGGAAAGGGGGTTTCGTATTTCTAAAATTCATAATAATATTATTAATAATATTAATACAAAATGTAATAAATATTTTTGTTTCTAATTTACCAGTGAATCTTAATTCATATAATATTAAGGTCTTTCTTGAAAAACGTTTAAGAACTAGGATCATATGTCATGAAATTAATATGTATAACTTGAAATCTTCTTGCTTTTATATATCTGCTCCTGCTCCTAAACATAATGATTTAATCTCTTCCAATTTATGGCCTCGTGGTGCTTCCATTTGTTTTTTATGGAACTTTGGCTCATTCTTTAAAACTTTAGTGGTGTTTATTTATTTATTTTCTGTTTTCTTTGATTTCTTATTTTCTTTATTTTCTTTTATTTCTTATTTTCTTTATTCACTATACTTACTTACATTTTTCTTTACTTGATATCATTTATTTATTTGTTTTGATTTATTTTTAATTTAATATGGTAGGGCTGTCTTGTTTTTATATGAATGTCAGAGGTATGAGAACTAAATGTGTTCAAATAAAGCAATTTTTTGAAACAGAACATTTTGATCTTATTTTACTTACAGAAACTTGGCTAAATCAACAATTTCCTGATTGTTCTTTTCTTGATGATAGATTTAGTATTTTGCAACTGACAGATCTATGGATAATATTTCTCGAGGTGGTGGTACTCTGATTGCTCTTCATAAAGATGTTTTTTATAAAGAACTTTATTTTTTCTTCTTCTTTTGTGAATCTACATGGTGTGAAATTACTTTAAATCACAATTTTAAATTTATTTTGGGTAATGTTTACCTCAAACCCACTTTGTCGTTGTTGGAGTTTGATTATTTTTTGACATCACTTGAAGATTTTCTGATTGGCTATGATAATTTTATTATTACCGGAGATTTTAATATTCCGGATTTATATTCGGGTACTACTATCATAGATTCTGTCTCTTTTTCACCTAAAGCATTGAGAATGATTCGGTTTTGCAATTTGTTGAATTTAAAACAATTTAATCCATACACCAATTTTAATGATCACACATTGGATTATATTCTCAGTAATTTTCCTACAATTGAATGTTTAACTACTTCTTCTCTTCCTTTTTCCATTGACTTGCATCATCCTCCCTTAGAATTTTATATTAATATTAAATTTAATAGACTCTGTCCCTTTAAAACTATGAAAAGAAACTACAGAAAAGGAAATTATTTGGGGTCTTTGTTTACAATTATCCAATTTTAACTGGAAAAATTTGTATTCTTCATCTGATGTAGATTTTTGTATGAGATTTTTTGAACAATCATATTGTGAACTAATTGACAAATACATTCCTAAGAAAATTTTTTTAACTAAACGTTTTCCTAGCTGGTTTTCAGTTTCTCTTAAAGAAATTATTAAAAGGAAATCATTTCATCATCGTAAATATTGGAAAACTAAGAACTTAAATTATTATAACAATTTTATTAATTATAGAAGATTGTCAAAGGTTATATATCATAGAGATTTTCAAAAATTTATACAAAATACTGAAAGTCATATTTCTGATAATCCCTTGCAATTTTGGTCTCTAGTTAAGGATTTAGGTATTACAAAAAAAAAAAATTACAGAATAATAATTCTAATCTAGTTGCTGATGATTTTTCTCATTATTTCTCAGAGCTTTTTAAACAATCTAATTCTTTTACTGATTTGACTGAAAATAATGATCTAGTTGAAGAAAGGATAACATTGGATTCATTTATTGAATCTGATGTTATTTTTGCTATTGGGCAGCTTAAATTACATTCTAGTGTGGGCCTTGACAATATTCCAGCTTTCATTTATAAAGGATGTGCTGAATACATTGCTTCTCCTCTTTTGCATATTTTTAATTGCTCTTTAGCAAATGGTACTTTTCCTACATCCCTTAAAATTGCTAAAGTTGTTCCTATTTTTAAGAAAGGATCTAGAGATTTGGTAAGTGACTATAGGCCTGATTTCAATTCTACACACTGTTGCTCGAATTTTTGAAAGATGTTTGTATAATAAAATTATCTTGGATGTCTCTAAGGTTTTGGCACCAGAGCAGCATGGATTTTTGCCTAATAGGTCCATTGAAACAAATTTGCTAACTATTTTTGATCACATTTCAAATTCAATTGAGAATCAATCTAGGTTAGATGTTGTTTATTTTGATATGTCCAAGGCTTTTGATAGAGTTAATCATAAAATTCTTCTTCAGAAGCTTTGTAGGTTAGGTTTTTCTAAATTATTAATTAATTGGTTTGACTCTTTTCTTAGGGATAGAATGTCTTGTGTGAGGTTTAATGGTAAATTGTCATTACCTTATTATTGCTTCACTGGGGTGCCTCAAGGCAGTGTTCTTGCACCTTTATTATTTAATGTATACATTGATGACCTAAAAACATGCATTAAATTTTCACATCTTCTATGTTATGCAGATGATTGCAAAATTTTTAGGCATATTTATTCTATTAATGACTGTTTTTTACTTCAAAGTGATGTAGATAATTTCTTGAATTGGTGTGAATATAATTATATAGATATAAATATGGATAAGTGCTCCATTGTCTCTTACTCTAGAAAATCTGAAGTTTTAAGGTTTTCCTATTATATTGGGGACTCTAAAATTATAACAAATGATCATCAAAGAGATCTCGGAATAATATTTTCCAATAATGGATCTTTTGTAATCACATTAATTTTATGGTGAATAAATCTTTTAAAATTGTAGGAGCTATTTACAGATATGGAAAAGCATTTAATAAATTTACAAAGATTAAACTTTTTATATCCTTAGTTCTTCCCATCTTGGAGTATGGTTCAATTATATGGAATCCTCATAACAGGACAGATATCATAAGAATTCAGTCTGTTTTTGACAAATTTGCAAAATTAAATAGTTTAAGTAATGAACACTATATTGATTTACTACTGAGACGAAAAACAAGAGATCTCAAACTTCTTCATAAATTCATCTCCCAGAATATTTCTGTATCTAATTTGCTTTCTAACTTAGGTACTAAAAAAAAAAATTATAATACTCGTACTCATAATGTTTTTGAACTGAAAAATTGTAAATCTGATGTATTAAGATTTTCCCCTTTATTTCGTTTACCTAGAACTTATAACAAAGATTTTGGTAATGATGATGTTTTTAATTTGGATTTTAAACAATTCACTAAAGTCCTCATAAAAAAATATTTTCCTTAATTTCATTTGATATATTGCCTTTTTATTTATTTGTGCATTTTATTGATTTTCTATTTTATTGGTATTATTTATTTTATTATTATTATTTTTTTTTTTTAATGCTTATTTAGATTTGTATTATTGTGCAATCTATAATTGGCTAAATGCTGTTGATATGTACATTAAATAAATAAAGAATTGAATTGAATTGAATTATTATTATTATTATTATTTGTTTATATAAAATAAAATATATTTATTCCAAAGTTCAGTCTATTCAACTAAACTGTAGTGACATATTTTTCTCTCACTAAATGATTGCTGCTAAAACAGCAACATATAAGCAGTTATCATATGGCTGTCATGTGATTGTTATTGATTTATAACTAATCTACTTGTATTTGCAAGTTTTTGTTTTGATCAGTGCATCTTTTATTCAATCCTTACACAATCATCCATCAGCCCAGAAGTCAGATCAACCTTTCATATTATAGATACATTTGAAACATACATTGTTTCAAGAAAGTCATGTGACACATGTTACCATTTAACTAAGTATTTTTTAAATTACAACATACTTGGCTTATGCTTCATTTAAATTACAATTTAACTTCATATACACATTATTTTTAGAGATATTTGAACTTAAACTCATGTATATATATTTAAATCTATTTCAAACTTCTATTCCATCACACATTGCTAAAAATATATTCAAACATATATGAAAAAGATAAATGACACCCAAGATATGGGCACTCATCAGTTAACCTAGATCATAATCTTTTACACACTTCATCATTTATAGTTTAATTGACAGGTTTCAATTTTTTTTGCTTTTCAACTTTGATACAACCCACTTTATGAAAATATATTAATAACTTATATTAATTGTTTATTAAATTACTTATTATCCCTAGTCCAAATATATATTTGAAGTCTCACTTAATGAATAATATATCAGCAGTGTTATAGAGGTATCAATGCTTGATTTTCTTCCCATGTTGACCTTCCTAGTACATTTTTATGTAGGAAAGATTGCCATAAACAATTTAAAATTAGAATTTCTTTGATGTTAGATATAATACAAAATAAGCAAATGATAAAAAAAAAAGTTATTATAGTAATATATTAATTATACATAATAAAAATATTCAAATTATATGCCCATACACAGTATTATATATTTTAAGTTACTTCATGGTTTCTTTTTAATATAGTTTTAATTTAATTTTTTAATTTCTCTATAGTATTTTTTAATTCAATAGCTAAATTATTAAATAATTTATGAACAATAATTAATTCTCATTCTAGTTTTATATTTATTATTATATTTTGCACATGAATCTATTTTTCACAACAATTAATAAAAAAAAAAAAAGATTTTCTTCTATAATTATATATTTAAGAAGAGTTCATCAAATAATAAAAGCTTATTTTTTAATGTCAGTTCTTTCTTTTATATTGAAATAGTAAATCTGATTCACATTTGCCGTTTCACAGTCTGACCCACCTAATTATTTATTTTACTAACGTTTGCTTTCTTTTTATTATTAAAAAAATATATTTTTTTAACATTTTTTTTAACTATCCTGCATAAATCCTAAAATTTATTTTGAAAATATATATATAAAATAGTACTACCACCTTTTTTCATTTTTTATTTTTTAAAAGGAAAAAAAATTCAAATAATTAATTTTGAATTTTTTTGATATATTTTATATATATGTGTTTAAAATATCTAATTTTTTTGCAGTATAAGAATCCAAGATGGCCTTTTCTGAAAGATTTGTACCTCGATAAGAAGTTTAAAATAAATGTTTAAATTAAAAACACTTAGAAATTACCAAAATCCATTTTACTGTGGAATCTCAATTAATTAGTAGAGATTCTACATCATTATCTCTAATTAAAAACTAACATAAAATTATATTGAAATCTATTGATCCTTATCGACGTACAAACTTTCTAAAATTAGAATAAAAGAATAATTGCTATTGTTTTAAAATTGAAAAATCACCTGAGCCAGCAGAGAAATCGAATATGAGTAGGAAGTTATAAATAGTGGTCCTTTAGGAGAGAAAAGGAAGACCAGACAGAGAACAGACAGAAAGAAGGTTGTAGAAGTCTCCACGCCATGACGATCGAGTAGTAAAAAGGCTAAATCACTGCCCTTTCCTTCCTGAGACCTGAAAATCTTCCGTTATGCTGCTGTCTACCTGCCTTCAAAGAAGCCATCTGCCACCAACATTCACCCACAGAACTCATCCTGAGGAACTCCAAGGAAAATGCCGAAGAGCTTGAATACTTCCATCAAGATGTTTGAAACTATTATCGTAAGAGCATAAATGTAATTTCGTAAAGCTTTTAACTGATTCTTTAACTCTTTTCTTTTAAATTATAATATTTCATTAACTCTAGCTCACTATAATTTTCAATTTTTAATATATGTAATTATTTAAATATGAATTTATTTATTTGTTTTATAGTAATTTTAGCATGAGATTTCATGCGTTGATTTTTTATTATTTCGACAAGCTTCACTTGCGGGGACTCAAGAGTAATTTGCTAAGAGAGCAAATTATGTTTTATTAGGCAGGGAATATTAACAAAGAACAATTTAATTTTAAAATAAAGTAATTTTGATCTATTTTTATTTCCCAAGTGAAGTAATGTCAAATATGTATATGTAAAAATAAATATTCCGTATTTTTTTAAACAGTTTTTATTATAGATTGTCCAGATGGGTTTATTATTTTATATTTCTGCAATTTAAAACAAAAAGTAATATGCTATAGATTTACCTAGTAACAGCGCTGCTGGATAGCATCAGTTAATTGTCTGCCTTTTTTTAAGTTACGAAGGAGGGAAGGAGGAGATTTATTCGAGAAATAAATTTCCTTATTTCTATATGTATGGTTTTTTTAGCTTAAATATTTATATAAAGTAGTTGTTTATGCAGGTCGATCTCTATGCAGTATTAGATCATTTAAGGCTATTTTGATTATAATTCGTTCATATTTAATGATTATAATATCTCAGGTTAATAAAAATCTGTCCATGATACTTCATGGACAGACCTAAAATGGTCATTGATTTTGTGATTCGGAGTTAGCTTCTGGTTTTTCATATGTCTGTGAATCGGATAGCGTGGTATGAGGTAGAGTTGGTTTGTCAGCATAATTTGTAGAGTTGGATATGAGGGCTCTCCGTAAATCCCATCTCCTATCAGTATATGGACATGACATGTGGACGTATCAATTTCCCTTTTTATTCTTCCTTGGTATAGGCATACGGGTGTCCATGATCCAGCTCGTATGTTCTTACATTTCTTCTCTCCTTTGCATTCATATATTTATTAACCTGACATTGTTCTGCTTTTCTTTTGCCTATCTGGTACATAAGCCATAGGGAAATTAATTCTACTTAAGGATATTCAATCTGAGTAATCAACTATCTTGTTTGTTTTCATAATTAGTTAAAATCGTTTGATTTTGGCTAATTCATGTTATATCTTATTATAGGTTTGATTTTAGTTGTAAGTCCAACTAAAGTGGCTTGTTTTCTTGATAATTAACTGATCTATTTTTTTTTTTGTTATAACAGCTTTCAGTTTTCACTATAAAGTTAGTTATAAACTATTCCAGCAAAGTCCACTAATGTCATCAAACATTAGTTATTTGAAATCTAAATTATTATTTTTTTATAAAGAGAAATAAAATCTTTTTTTTTCTTTTATATGTTAGTGGAGTAAGACGTCAAATTAGTCTTATTATAATAGTCTATTTAGTTAATGTCTTTTTCAATAGAAATGTTTTTTTTAATCTTTTATAAAGAATTCATGAAAATTGTCATTCTTATATATGTGCATTAGGCAGATGTTTAAACCTGCCACTATATTACAAGCTTGTACTAAATGTGAACGGGAAATTTTAAAATCCGTGATCATTTAATTATAAAATTAATTTTGTCTTATTTTAAAGGAAAATAACTACAACCAAAAGTAAAAATATATAAACTAAACAATGTAAAATATAACAGCTAATATAAATCATTATAAACTTGTATAATTATAAAAATTAATTTAAAGATTGTATATATATTTTTTAAGAGCTTGAGTTAAATATGACTGTAAAATGTTTAATGATTTTAAATATATATAGAACTAAAACCAAACTTCCAGTGTTCCTCAAATCATTTTATTTATTTTTATTTTTAATAAATTTTGATTTTTAAATATATCTATTAATCAATCACCCAAGTTCTCATTTAAATATAATAAAAATTGAATCTCATGCTTTAAGACCCAGCTGCCGGCATGGTGAAAGTAAAGGGAATTTGATTGTATGTCATAAAAAGGCTATTGATTAGATCTTTGACCAGGGGATATAGGTAAATAGGGCAGAATTTACTATGTACCTGATTCACATATCTTGTATGTGGTCGGACTCGAGGTACGTTACCTGTATTCAGGGGTTTGTTGGATCGATGTGTGTTTTTTGACCGGTACATCGTATTTTTTTTCCCCGTTTTGGATGCCCATCCGAGACTTTATTAGATATTCCCACTCCCTGTATAATGTTAAGCATATATATATAAAAGGGGTTTTTTGAATAACAGTAAATAATAAATATATGTAAAAAAATTTTCCCAAGTTTGTATGATGTCACACACTGCAAAACCCTGAATAATGTTTAATGTATATAATGTGTTTTTTTTGTTATGCTTTTTGACACATTAATGAATAATGTATATGTGTAAAAAAAAAAATTTCATGAGTTTTGGATGCTCGAAAATGGTGGGCATTTTAGATAAATACCTTCACCATGATGAATATGTTGATAAAATGAAATGTGTGAAATACACATGTATTTTTTGGCTGTATTTTGTGATAGAGAATAAGAATAATGGGTCCACAAATATACTGGTACCCAGAATTAAAAGTGATATATGTACACAGACTCAAAATAGAAAGGGAAATATATAAGATTTTTTTTTCTATCTGTGATTTTTCTTCATGTGTAAAATGTAAAAGAGAAATAAACCAAAATACTGTATGTGTTGATATATAAATAAATATTCAGAGTCTGTAAAATATTATGATATAAAAAAATAAACCAAAATACTGTATGTGTTGATATATAAATAAATATTCAGAGTCTGTAAAATATTGTGATATAAAAAAATAAAAACTAAATGAAAATTGTGTAATAGCAACAAATGTTTGTTAATAGAGACTTGGATGACTAAATTGTGAATAATAAAGCATATATATTCTATTGGCTGGCGCCCATACAAAAAATTTGCCAATAGTTTAATTAAATATTTTAAAACACAAAATAGTGTTACTTATGATTCGAACCTGGAAGAATGAAATTGGTTAAAGAGTCAGTACAACTTAAATGTAAATTAAATCATGCAAACCATTTGTTATCAACCAATTGAACCAGGATCAAGTGTCAAATCTGTCCAGGCACAGGAGCGCAACCAAAGCTAAAAGGATTAAATTTGTAGATTGTATGAGAAAATAGCTAAATTTTGCTCATTTTTTTTAGATCATAGCTGAGTGGCAAATAATTTTATAACTAAAGGCAGTAAACAGAGCAGGAATTGAATTAAAGGGGAAGCAGGTAGTGGTAAGATGGGAGATGTTTTAGGAGGGAAGGATGGTGTAACCCATTAAAGTCAGATAAATATATAGAGTTTTGTTTATCCCACCATAAATTAAAAAAAAGAAAGAATAGTCTCAGAGTAAAAAAGTTTAAACAGTTTTTTTTTAAGTGAAGAAAAGGTCCAAAATTAAAGTGAAGTGTACAAAGAAATTTTTTTTAAATAAAAAGATTTTCTGTTTTAGATGGAGTGTACAAAAAAAGAGCAGATGGAGGAACAACAGAAAAGTGCGAAAGAGAGGTTGATGTCTGAGGTGATGTCCATAATGTTGGAAAACTTCAAGATGGTGATGAATGATTTTAGGACAACTATTATGTCTGAAATCAAGGAAGGGCTGCAAAAGCATTTAAAAGCAGTAGAAAAAAGAATACAGGGAATAGGAGAATGTCAGATGGGAAGGAAACTCAAGGTAACACAAGAACCGGTCAACAAAAACACAATAGTGAAGACGGAAATGGAAAAGATCACTCATGATGAACCAGCAAAAACTCAGACACTAAATGATGATGACCAAAGCCAAGACTAAATAGCCATAAAAAACAGAAGTCAACCAGAAGGCCACTAGTAATAAGGTTCAAACCCTGTCACATAGGTCACTGGAACCATCATTGACATCTTAAATGATACATGACCAGATGTTCCAAGGTGATATGGTAGGGCTTAGAACACAAAAACCAAATAATGTGACCAAGAAAAGATTTAAAAAATTCTTTTTGCTTTTCCATGGCTCCTACAAGATTAAAAGAAAAGGTCAGGATAAGACTGTTTTATTAGGGGAACAAAAAAATGAAGGAAATGTTAATGCCAAGCATTTATAGCAATATGTCCCACCAGATCCAGGTAGAGAGTAATAAATTAATTAATACAGATGAATATTTTTGTTAATAACAAGAATTTGTAACTAGACTAAGAAATGGAAAAGAATTTTGGATGTATATAAAATTGGAAAAAAAAAGCCTTATTCAAATGAATAGGATGTTTCAGATTGTCACCAAAGTGTAGGTAGTGTGAGAAATAGCTGGTTGGGACTCTGTGACCTGGAAAGTTTTAAATTTTTTTTGTATGTGTTAAAAAATATATGTATGTATAGATATTTTTTTTGTGAAGTGGGGGACTGCAAAATGGTAAATCTGATTCAGATTTGCCGTTTCACAGTCTGACCCACCTAATTATTTATTTTACTAACGTTTACTTTTTTTTTATTATTCTAAACAAATATTTTAACATTTTTTTTAACTACCCTGAATAAATCCTAAAATTTTGGATCATATATATATATAATTGTACTAACACTGTTATTCCATTTTTATTATTAAAAGAAAAAAATTTAAATAATTAACTTTGAATTTTTTTATATATATTTTATATATGTGTTTAAAATATCTAATTTTTTTGCAGAATAAGAATCCAAGATGGCCTTTTCTGAAAGATTTGTACCTCGATAAGAAGTTTAAAATAAATGTTTAAATTAAAAACACTTAGAAATTACCAAAATCCATTTTACTGTGGAATCTCATTAATTAATTAGTAGAGATTCTACATAGTTACCTCTAATTAAAAACTAACATAAAATTATATTGAAATCTATTGATCCTTATCGAGGTACAAACTTTCTAAAATTAGAATAAAAGAATAATTGCTATTATTTTAAAATTGAAAAATCACCTGAGGCAGAAGAAATTTAATACGAGTAAAAAGTTATAAATAGTGATCCTTTAGAGAGAGAAGAAGGAAGACCAGACAGAGAACAGACAGAAAGAAAGTTGTAAAAGTCTCCATGCCATGAAGATCGAGTAGTAAAAAGGCTAAATAACTGCCCTTTTCTTCCTGAGACCTGAAAATCTTCCATTATGCTGCTGTCTATCTGCCTTCAAAGAAGCCATCAGCCACCAACATTCACCCACAGAACTCACCTGGGGAACTCCAAGAAAAATGCCGAAGAGCTTGAATACTTCCATCAAGATGTTTGAAGCTATTATCGTAAGAGAATAAATGTAATTTCGTAAAGCTTTTAACTGATTCTTTAACCCTTTTCTTTTAAATTATAATATTTCATTAACTCAAGCTCACTATAATTTTTCAATTTTTAATATATGTAATTATTTAAATATGAATTTAGTTATCTGTTTTATAGTAATTTACCATAAGATTTCATGCATTGATTTTTTTTATTATTTAAACAAGCTTCAATCACGGGGCTCAGAGTAATTTGCTAAGAGAGCAAATTATGTTTTACTAGTCAGGAATATTAACAAAAAACAATTTAATTTTAAAATAAAGTAATTTTGATCTATTTTTATTTCGCCAGTGAAGTTATGTCAAATATATATTGAAACAGTAAGGTCTGCTTTGAAGATCTTCATTTCACCTTTTCTCACCTATTTCCTAACCTCATACCTTAGTTTGAACCCCAATCTATCGTAGTGTGTCTGCAATACACTTATATACCGAAAATCCCGCCTAATTTTAAACCACGAGCACAATGCTCGTATTATATATATAACTTATTCCCAAATAAAATAAAATATTATGAATTATGTATTTGTTCACATAATTTACATTTATTAAAAAGTAAGTTATATAAGTCGTAATTGAGCACACACTATGATATCCATTTTAAAACATATCAAAATTATAAATTGTTAAAGTTATTTTGTTTGAATCTGTTTACAAACATATTACTGTCGTAATATATTTTGATTTAAAATAAAATTCATTTAGTAAATATTTGTTTAGTAAATAGATTCAAATATTGCAATTTAAAAAGTAAAATCATTTTCTTTAATTTAATAAAAGTTATTCCAAATATTTCTGTTAAAATAAATGAGGGACAATAGTTTAATTAGTAAATGTTGTATAAGTTTATCTAAAAACAGCAGATTTCCACTTATGGTTTTCTTTAATTAATAAAAGTAATTTTAATTAAATCTTGTTTGTAATTCGAATGTTGACAGGGAAAGTAACAAAAGAAATTAATTTATGTTGAATTCCTTTAGATATCCTGATGATTTAATTACAGCTGATAAGTCCGATATTTTTTTAATACTCCAGGGCAGTTCTATTGTTAAATTCCACTATAAAAAGGAGGTTTTTCTTTTGTTCTGGAGTGAGTTAGTTGTTTTTTATTCTAATGTGTCTAAGAGAAATCATTCTGTGTTCTATTCTAATAATTTGCTAACCTTGACATGTCCGAGTAGAGGCATTAAGATGGCTATGTCCCCTCAGAATAGCCAGCCGCTGCTCCATACCATCGGAAGTTATCACACGGACCCCAGAACTGCTGCTGCCACTGCAAAAAATATGAACATTCCAGATTTTGCTGCTGAATTATAAAACCTGCCGAACATCTACCTGCAAATGCACCTCCAGAGGTAACCTAAATTAACCCAAGAGCTCTTGTGATTCCTAACTAACATGCTATAGCTATTTAAAATCGTTTTCCTTATATTTCACATAACTTCATTATGTATTTCTTTAATGTGTTTAAATATACTCAACATTTTGCTCTATCCTTGGGTTAATATTTTCTATTTATAAAGCTTTCTTTTATTTTATTATGATAATGTGTCAGAATCGTCTTTGACCGAGTGAACTATTCCCTCTATTGAAAGTAAGACACCGCTATTAAGGCATAGTTTAAATTTATAATTTTCCAATTTTATTATCTTGCAAATCACTCATTCGAGGGCAATTCTTTTCTTTAATATAATATAATCACATAGTTTAAAATCTACATGTTATTGATTTTAATCTAATATAAGAGTATGTGCGAAGTCAGTGATTTAAATGTGTCCCCAAATGCATGATTGCATATATAAATCTATACTTTTCAAACCCGCAAGCATGCATTTTCCAATTTTAATTACCATGTTCTACTTTAATTATAAAGTTCATCATTGACGTCAAGAATGGGCGGACTTTTTAAAATGAATTTCGGGGAATTTGATTGGGCATTTTTCTTAATCCAAGTAAAACCCATTCAGTATGTTTTATATACTCTAGTCTCGTATTACTGGTACATGAATTGGTTGTTGAGACCACTTTGTCTTATTTTTCCAAGGATTTTTTACACGGCTAAGGCCGTTCACTCCATCCTTGCAGTTTCCAGGCAGAGGGTGTCTCAAATGACACCCCTGGGAATTAAACGCAATCGTCACACAGTCGCTAAGTTTTGGCTGTTCGTCAAAATACTTTCCTACGGGTTAGCGGCGAGATGCCCTCCGTAATTATTCCAGATCCTCAATATTGTTTTATTTTATATTTATTTTACAAAGCATCTGTGACTTAAATGTGTCACACCCTCCAACTTTATAAATTCATTATCAGCAATACTGACCTCCCAATGCAACTCTATTAATATTATTATCAAATAAATGCTTTGATTATATTCCCAATTTTTTTGCATAGTAAGCCTTAGTCCGTACTATTCTCGAAATCAATAAATATTTTAGAACATTTAATTTCAAATATTATCTTAAACTTGTATAAATTCTCACAGAACCTCACATATGTTCTTATCTCATCAAGCACATTATCGTAATGCTATTAGCCCGAGGAATAGAATATATCACTTTGCTTTATAACCTTTTGTCATTTACTAAAATATAAATGCCAACAATTATTTAATATGCGTCCCTGTCTCATATAAGCAGACAGTGGCATTATATATATATTTATATAAATAAATTGTTTGAAATTATTTAAAACTAAATTTGATCTCTTATTTTATTTGATTCCTATCACTGTCTCGGTCTATATATATATATTTTTTGCATTTCTTTTGTAAATCCATAGACGTTAATTAGCCACCCAAGCTTCTTTTAGTATAGAGTCTTTTGTTTCTCCCTGACCACCAGGCACCAGTCAAAGGTTATACTAGTAGTGGCATCAGATGCGTTATCACATAGATCGCACTGTGAAATTTGGACTTTAGATTCGAACTTAGTATATCTAGAAGGCAACCCCTCCTAGAATGTTCAGTTTTGTGTCTGGGGTTTGAATTCTACAGTGTGTTAGCGAGATAGACGATTCTGACCGTTACAATATATATATATGTAAAAATAAACATTCCATATTTCTTTAAACAGTTTTTATTATAGATTTCCCAGAATGGGATTCTATTATTTTATATTTCTGCAATTTAAAACAAAAAGTAATATGCTATAGATTTTGACCTAGTAACAGCGCCGCTGGATAGCATCAGTTAATTGTCATGCCTTTTTTTAAAGTTACAAAGGAGGGAAGGGGGGATTTATTCGAGAAATAAATTTCCTTATTTCTATATGTATGGTTTTTTTAGGTTAAATACTTATATAAAGTAGTTGTTTACGCAGGTCGATCTCTATGCAGTATTAGATCATTTAAGGCTATTTTAATTATAATTCATTCATATTTAATGATTATAATATCTCAGGTTAATAAAAAATGCTTGGAGTGTCATGGACAGACCTAAAACGGTCATTGATTTTGTGATTCGGAGTTAGCTTCCAGTTTTGCATATGTCTGTGAATCGGATAGTGTGGTATGAGGTAGAGTTGGTTTGTCAGCATAATTTGTAGAGGTGGATATGAGGGCTCTCTGTAAGTCCTATCTCCTATCAGGATATGGACATGACATGTGGATGTATTGATTTCCCTTTTTATTCTTCATTGGTATAGGCATACGGGTGTCCGTAATCCAGCATGTATGTTCTTATGTTTCTTCTCTCCTTTGCATTCATATATTTATTAACCCAACATTGTTCTGCTTTCTTTTGCCTATCTAATTCGTAAGCCATAGGGAAATTTATTTTACTTAAGGATCTTCGATCTGAGTAATCAACTCTTTTGGTTTGTTTTCATAATTAGTTAAAATCGTTTGATTTTGGCTAATTCGCGTTATATTTTATTATAAGTTTGATTTTAGTTGTAAGTCCAACTAATTTGGCTTGTTTGCTTGATAATTAACTGATCTATTTTTTTATATAACAGCTTACAGTTTTCATCAATGTAAAGTTAGTTATAAGCTATGCCAGCAAGGACCACTAATGTCATAAAACATTAGTTATTTGATATCTAAATTATTATTTTTATAAAGACAAATAAAATCAATTTTTCTTTTATATGTTAGTGGATTAAGACATCAAATTAGTCTTATTATAATCGTCTATTTAGTTAATGTCTTTTTCAATAGAAATGTTTTTTTTAATTCTTGTATAAAGAATTCATGAAAATAGTCAGTCTTATATATGTGCGTTAGGCAGATGTTTAAACCTGCCACTATATTACAAGCTTGCACTAAATGTGCACGGGGAATTTTAAAATCCGTGATCATTTAATTATAAAATTATTTTTGTCTTATTTTAAAGGAAAATAACTACAACCAAAAGTAAAAATATATGAACTAAACAATGTAAAAGATAACAGCTAATATAAATCATTATAAACTTGTATAATTATAAAAATTAATTTAAAGATTGTATATTTCTTTTTAAGAGCTTGAGTTAAATATGTCTGTAAAATGTTTAATGATTTTAAATACATATAGAACTAAAACCAAACTTCCAGTGTTCCTCAAATCATTTTATTTATTTTTATTTTTAATAAATTTTGATTTTTAAATATATCTATTAATCAATTACCCAAGTTCTCATTTAAATATAATAAAAATTGAATCTCATGCTTTAAGACCCAGCTGCCGGCATGGTGAAAGTAAAGGAATTTGATTGTATTGTTGAGAAAGGCTATTGATTAGATCTTTGACCAGGAGATATAGGTAAATAGGGCAGAATTTACGATGTACCTGATTCACAAATTTTGTATGTGGTCGGACTCGAGATATGTTACCTGTATTCAGGGGTTTGTTGGATTGACGTGTGTTTTTCGACCGGTATATCTTTTTTTGTTTCGGGGTTTTGGATGCCCATTCGTGACTTTATTAGATATTCCCACTCCCTGTATAATGTTAAGCATATTATAAAAGGGTTTTTTGAATAACAGTAAATAATAAATATATGTAAAAAAATTTCCCGAGTTTGTATGATGTCACACACTGCATAACCCTGAATAATGTTTAATGTATATAATGTGTTTTTTTGTTATGCTTTTTGACACATTAATGAATAATGTATATGTGTAAAAAAAAAATTTCATGAGTTTTGGATGCTCGAAAATGGTGGGCATTTTAGATAAATACCTTCACCATGATGAATATGTTGATAAAATGAAATGTGTGAAATACACATGTATTTTTTGGCTGTATTTTGTAGTAGAGAATAAAAATAATGGGTCCACAAATAGCTGGTACCCAGAATTAAAAGTGATATATGTACACAGACTCAAAATAGAAGGGAAAATATGTGAGATTTTTTTTCTATCTGTGATTTTTCTTCATGTGTAAAATGTAAAAGAAAAATAAATCAAATACTGTATGTTTTGGTATATAAATAAATCTTCAGTCTATAAAATATTGTGATATAAAAAAAAAATAACTAAATGAAAATTGTGTAATAGCAATAAATGTTCATAAATAGAGACTTGGGTGAATAAATTGTTAATAATAAAGCATATATATTCTATTGGCTGGCACTCATACAAAAAAATTTGCCAATAGTTTAATTAAATATTTTCAAACACAAAATAGTGTTATTTAAGATTCGAACCTGGAAGAATGAAATTGGTTAAATAATCAGTACAACTTAAATGTAAATTAAATCATGTAAACCGATTGTTATCAACCAAGTGACGCATGATCAAATGTCAAATCTGTCCAGGCACAGGAAAGCAACCAAGGTAAAAATAATAAATTTGTTTTCTTTCATATAGGAAAATAGTTAAGTTTTTGCTAAATTTTTTTTTAGCTGAGTGGCAAATAATTTTATAATTAAAGGCAGTAAACAGAGCAGGAGATGAATTAAAGGGGGAACAGTTAGTATTAAAATGGAAGATGTTTTAGGAGGGAAGGATGGTGTAACCCGTTAAAAAAAAACCTAGAGTTTTGTTTATCCCACAATAAATTAAGAAAAAGAAAGAATAGTCTCAGAGTAAAAAAAGTTTAAACAGTTTTTTTTTTAAGTGAAGAAAAAGTTCAAATTTTAAGTGGAAGTGTACAAAGAAAAGTAATAATTTTTTTTACAAAGATTTTCTGTTTTAGATGGAGTGCACAAAAGAGGAGCAGATGGAGGAACAACAGAAAAATGCGGAAGAGAGGTTGATTTCTGAGATGATGTCCATAATGATGGAAAACTTCAAGATGGTGATGAATGATTTTAGGACAACAATTATGTCTGAAATCAAGGAAGGGCTGCAAAAGCATCTAAAAGCATTCGAAAAAAGAATACAGTGAATAGAAGAACACCAGATGGGAAGGAAACTCAATGTAACACAAGAACCGGTCAACAAAAACCCAATAGTGAAGACGGAAATGGAAAATATCACTCATGATGAACCAGCAAAAATTCAGATGCTAAATGATGACCAAAGCCAAGATCAAATAGCCATAAAAGAAACAGAAGTCAACCAGAAGACCACTTGTAATAAGGTTCAAACCCCATCACATAGGTCACTGGAACCATCATTGACATCTCAACTGATCCATGACCAGATGTTCCAAGGTGATATGGTAGGGCTTAGAACACAAAAACCAAATAATGTAACCAAGAGAAGATTTAAAAAAAATCTCACTTTTCCATGGCCCCTACAAGATTAAAAGAAAAGGTCAGGATAAGGCTGTTTTATTAGGAGAACAAGGAAATGAAGGAAATGTTAATGCCAAGCATTTAAAGCAATATGTTCCACCAGATCCAGGTAGACAGTAATAAATTAATTAATACAGATGGATATTTTTGTAATTGACAGGAATTTGTAACTGGACTAAGAGATGGAAAAGAATTTGGATGTATATAGATTTAGAAGAAATTCCTAATTCAAACAAATAGGACATTTCTGACTGTAATCAAAGACTAGGTAGGGTGAGAAATAGCTGTTTGGGACTCTGTGACCTGGAAAGTTTTAAATTTCATATATGTATTCAAAAAAATATATATGTATAGATATTTTTTTTTCGTGAAGTGATGAATACAGAAAGTATAGAAAATCTTCCTGAGGAAGAAGATAAACAAGAAGTCAAAGCAAATGATGAAAAGCAGTCACAGAAAACAGGGGAGACGTCCATGTTAGCCCAGTTAATGGAAATGATAAAAGAAGATAACAAGAAAAGAGAGGAACAGAGAGAAGATAAGAAAAGAGATAAAGAAAGAGAAGAAGATAACAAGAAAAGAGATAAAGAAAGAGAAGAAGACAACAAGAAAAGAGGGGAAGATAAAAACGTAGTGAACACAGAGAAGAAGACAACAATAAAAGAGATGAACAGAGAGAAGACAACAAGAAAAGAGAGGAAGATAAAAAAGAACAGAGAGAACAGAGAGAAAAAGACAAAAGAGAATTGAAAGAACAAATCAGAGAAATAACTGAAAGCCAAAATAAAAAGTTCAACCAGTTAATAAAAGAGATGACTAACAAAATATTAAAAATTAAGGAGGAAGTGATGGAGGAAGTAAAAGTCTCATTAATAGAGCAAGAAGTTAAAATGACCCAGATATGTGAGGCCATGGATACAAAAATAATAAGAATTCAAGAATCCATGCAGGAGAAGGTGGATATATTGACCACCCAGATGAAAGAGATAGAAATAAAAAATAGAATATATTGTCTAAACAAGGAAAGGCAGAAACAGTTCCAAAAGAAAGTCAAAAAGAGAATTATCAAGTTAGTCAGGAAAGGCAGAAACAGTTCCAAAAGAAAGTCAAAAAGAGAATTATCAAGTTAGTCATGATGTCCCTATAACTAACCAGATGTCTGGAATTGTAAATCAATTCTTAAAAATCAGAACTTTTTCAGGGAGCTGTAATGAAGCACCTACAGAATATGTAAAAAATTTTGAGAGGTACTTTAGTATTAATGTATTGACAGAAGAGGCAAAACTGGCAATAGCATGTAGTCATCTCCAAGGTGCAGCACAAGCATGGTGGGATTCACTGTTCACCCAACCTACAAACTTTGAGGATTTTAAAAGAGCAGTAATAAGTTGTTACTGGAGTTATGATTATCAGGAGGGGATTAAATACAAGGTGTCCCAGGAGAAATGTCCACCTGGAGAACCTTATACACAGTGATGATATCCCAAATTTCCAAGAACCGGTTCTCTAAAAGTAGGTTGTATTTAAGAACCTATTCTGTTTATTTTTCTTTTTTCTAAGCATGGAAGCAAATCACTTCTTGGTTTCGTACCTAAAAATTTTTGGTGACTTCTCAGAAATTTTGCATGACCCCCCCCCCCCCCATCCACAAAAAAGTGCTGCAGTGCACATGCGTACTATGATGTACTTTGCAGTCTCACTTATGGAATTAAAAAAGAATTAAATCCTTTTTATAATTGGAAAAAAAACTTATTTATTTGGCAAGATATTTCTATATTGACATTCTAGTCACATCATTTGTCTCTTCAGGTTGATGTTGCTTTTTGACTATAGTATCATCAGTTGTATTGTGATTTTTTAGCCAAACTTGAACTGAGTCACTGCAATCCCAGTGATCTAATGGAAGACCTATCCAATTTATTACTAGAAGAATTTGCCACATTTTTCACTTCAAGGTGATTTCTTTTATCTGAATAAATTGTGTTCACCACAGAAAACCTTCATTCAGCCTTGGTTTTAATTATATTTTTAGCTCTTTGGATAGTTTCATGTACAACATGTTTCTGGTGATTTCTCAAAACATTTTCAACATAATCACAGAAATCATACTGAAATCTCATGGTGAAATGCTTTGTAAAAATCTGATAATTTCTCTTCAAATTCTTTCCAGAGAACTACAGCTTCTTCCAGATTCCAAGCATCTGGGTTCACAATTTTAACTAATTGATGGATTTTATGATTTCTATCTTGAATATTATTACTTATGCTATTACAATCCATTAATCTTAATTCCATATTTGTTATCACTACATTCAGTAATTTTTGATGGGGAAGACTCACTCATTTGTTGTCTTCAACAAAATTAATGTGCAGGAATTCCTTAGAAGAGATAGTTTCATTTATTATTTTTTCATAACTACTACTCTTCTCTCTGAGATATTCAAATGCTTTAATTGTTTTCTTAATCAATTATTCAGCATGCAATATATTTACACTTCTTCCTTGAATAGCATCCACCAAAAAAGCAATTTCTTCTAGAATATCGATTCTTAAAGCTAGATCTCATAAAACATTTGTTTGCAAGATGTTTAGCCATTCTAGAAAATTTTTTATTAGTAGAAAAAAAAATCATATAGTGCTGGATAGGCTCACCATGTTGCAACTACTGTTCTATGACAGTATGCTGCCCATCTTGGGTCAAAAACTCTACAATTTTTAGAATTTCCAATTCCCAAATTGGTTGAAATTTTATTCAATGCCATTTGGTTTTTATTAGACTGATGGAAGATTTTACATATTTCATTAATAAATGCTGTAAAGTGATTCATTTGCTTTATGTCTTTGATAAAATCCTCCAGCACAAGCTGAAGTTGATGACTCAAACAATGCCAAATAATAATCTCAGGATAGTGGTTTTTTTATTTTAACATTCACTTCTGACCTCCTTCCCAGGATCACAATTACTCCATCTGAACAAAATCCAATCAAATTATTTTTCAAATATGGATTATCAAATCCTACTGATTGCAAACTTTGTAGTAGAGCAGTGTAAATGGTTTCAGCATCTTTGTTTTGTAATTCCACTAAATCTACAAAAATTGTTGGTGAGAAATCTGCATCTTTAACCTTAATAAAAATGACAAGGACTGGTTTGCATGATATTGTTGATGCCTCATTAATTATAAACATATCTTTAAATTTTGATCTATTATTTTTCTAAACACTTTCTTTTTAATGTATTTTTCAATGTGTTCAACAATTTTGACAGCTTGGAATTGAGAATGAAGTCCCACTCCCATATCTAATCCATTCTTTTTTTTATAATTCTATCAAATGTTCAATATCAGAAAACGATCAAATTTTACAGATGGAGCTCATAAAATTTTCATGAACTTTGTCTATGAATTTGAAAATTGCATTTTTTGCACTTTCAATTGCATCACACATATCTGGTGTGTTTTTGATGAAAAGTGTTCCTTTATTGTTTTTTTTTTTTTTGAATAGAGGCTTGTTGAACCATTTTATTTTTTCCACTTGGAACAATATTACTTCTCCATTCTTTTGATACATGAACTGCCTTCACTTTTATTGACTCGATTTTGCTATAGTTATCACACTCAAGTTTTTTTTCCAATAATAAGTAAACCACAATATTTTTCTTTGAATTCATTAGCTTATTTCATATTCCAGCAGCCAGGAAGGTCACTATCTACATTTATTTTATATGCATCTTTTGTACTTTTGGAACTGGACAACTTATTTGTGTTGTCAACATTATTTTCTGTTGTATCAGAAGAAACAGAAAACAAAACTTGATTCAAATATCATACTTTACTATCGTTTTAGATTCTGTATCAGTTTTTGGATCTTTTATGAAGAAATCTGATATTGTTTGGCATTTTTGTTTCATTTCTTGTGAAGGGTTTATTTTTATTATATTCTCGTATTACATTCACCTTAGAAAAAAAAATCTAATTAATTGATTTTTAATATAAATGAGTTGTAACATTAAAATTAAAAAAAAAATAAATTTGAAAACGAGTCATGCTACTTGATGAGCCAAAGTTATTGTTATATTTATCATCTTTCCAAGTTATTCTAGAAAAAATATGTTGAATTTATTGTTTAAAAAAGTCACACTGTTACATCAGATATAGCAAACTAAATGAAAATAATGTACTATAAACTTACTACAGCTGATCATCCATTAAATTTACTAATCAAATAAAAACAAATCTTCCATGATAAATATGTAAGTGAAGAAATAAAGTATTTAAATAAAAAATAAAAGTTAAATAAATATTTAAAACAACGTCGGCATAACAAAATCATTTGAACAATGGTTTTATGTTATTGTTTGTTTTCGCAATGATAGGTCCTTTTGAATGAAGTTATTTTATATTTAAAGTAAAATAATTTCAGCAAGAGTAAATTTCATTAAAAAAATTATGGTAATACATAAATATATTTGTCCCGAATTTATTTCTAATTTTTAATTTTAATAACGCCTCTGTTAAATGTAAGTAAATTAATAGTTAATTAATTTCTTACTTACTTTGTGTAAAAATTAAATATGGGTTCCTTTATCATTAATAAAATAACACTTTTTATTTGTATACTTTTAAAGAAACTAATTTGAAATGCGATAAATAATGGATTTAATTACTTTAAACAAAACTGTTGGGAATTATTTCTTGCAGAATAATTCTTAATGAATCAAATTTCATCGCACATATCACACATTCCAAGTGCAATATCGTATACTCGAATTATTCTGGGGGAAGCATTTTGAATCCAATCTGTTTGAAAAGAATCATTGTTACATTAGATATAACAAAAAAAAATACACTAGATTATTGTTGGAAATAATTAAGTAATTTGTTAATTCAACTCTTTTTTAGGACAATAATAAAATTTATTTTTGGATACTTTAACTACCGGTTCGCTAATTTTTTTTAATTTTAAGAACCGGTTCGCATGAACCGGTGTGAACCAGTTGGATATCATCACTGCTTATACACTCTTCTTTAGAAGACAGGTGGCCAGGTTAAGAGCCTTGATGTCTGAACCCCTATCTGAATTCCAGATTATTAGATTGATATGGCACAGCTTCCCAAGTTATATAGAAAGAATGCTGATTGGGATTGATCGTCGATCTATTGAGCAAGTTGCTGAACTATTAACAGCTTATGATAGCTGCGATGCATCAGCAGCCAAGGAAGGAGGAGCAAAGCGACCACAAAACAAACCCCCTATAGAAGAGATGATGGCCTAGAATAGGAGACATCAGATACAAAAGGAAAATGCCTCCTCAAAATTATAGCAACTATGACCCACCACCATGGTATCAGCACCAAATAAATGGGATACCACCATGGAAAAGGCAAAGAAGATATTCAACAGGCAATACACAATAGCCCATACCAAACCCATGTAATTAGAAGATCAAATAAATGTGTGGCTAAAAACACAAACCACCACGATGATGAATGGCCTGAAAAGCACCCAAAAATAGGACAAAATAGAAGTCCATCACCTCATAATATAGAAAAGGATTATAGGAGAACTGATCATGATCATCAGTCTCCCAAACCAGGTTGTATTTATAATACAGAACAATAAAATAAAGATAGCTGATGGAAGAAGTTTGTGAGTGGGGTGTGGTGATGCATGAATTTGTTTTTCATGTTGAGATGGGTGGATGATTGAGCAGAGCTGCTTGGCATGCATTGTGTTTATGATGCTCTGAAGTATATGCTCGGCACTATCCAGACCTGGTATGACTTTACAAGAAAATCATTATTTTCTATAACTGAAAAAAAAAGTGAAACCTTCATTATTGATTTCATAATTTTAGATTATGATTTAAATATATCACTCGTATTTATTTAAAGCTGGCATTTATTAAAAATATATTTTTCGGAATGATGTTGTCATATAAAGTGTGATAATAGCTTGAGGCAGCCTTAATAAATTGGAAAACATGGCTTAATCCTCCTGGTTCATTATCTGTCCCACGAAAAGTATTATCCAATCCTTATGAAGAGAAAAGCACTCGGCCTTAAATGAAAGCTGTGCAACAAATAAGATACAGTGGGCTGAGCTGCTTAATCAATCCAACGATCAATATAAATAGATGAGTTGGAAGTCCACAGCAGTTTTTTCAAAGAGATTTTGTAGAGATATTTTTAATGTAGATTTTAAAGAAGATAAGAATTTAATTTGAAAAAAGATTTTTAAGAGCAGTTAAAGAACCACTGTTAATGATGAAAAAAGAAAACATTAATAAGGAAATAATAATGATGGAAGGCTAGGCAATAACAGCTTTTCTTCATCCAAAAACCATGGTACTCCAAGATTTGCCTGGGTAAACATGATGAAAGTGGATAATGTCATTCAGCTTAAATAAAGTGACCCCTTTTTGATGGAACAGACTGGTTAAAAAAAATGAAGGTAACAATTTTAATCAATACTTATATGTGTTTATAAAAGACCAAACAAACATCTTTCTTAAAAAAAAAAAGAAATTTAGCTACGTAAAAATACGTTTTATTAGTAATAAATTGTAAATACTAGATGTCTTAAATGTCGATAATCAAAAGACATTTTATTCAATATTTATATGTGTTTATAAAAGATAAAACAAAACATCTTTCTTAAAAAGAAAAAAAAAGAAAATTATGAATAAATTTAGCTATGGAAGTACGTTTTATTAAAGATAAATTATAAATACTAAAATACCTATAATCAAAATGCATTTTTAATAAGGTTTGACTTCTCATCTACGGATACATTTGAATTGAAATAAACTAAAAAAAAACACGAATACTTATAATGATTGATATTATTGATTTACAAATAAGTATACCTAGAAGAGCCAGAAATACTGAGCTATTCCATATCACTCTAACTGGCTAATAAATAAATGCAGCTGCTGATCAACTTATATGAAGAAATATCCATCTGTGGCAGACCAAATAATAGTGGTTATGCTATATCACTAAATAAAAATTACAAATGCTTACAGGCATCTTGATGGTATATAAATAAAATAATGAAGGACTATATGGATTATAAATGCTTACCTGCATATTGGTATTATGTGAAGAAAGTAGTGAAACTTATGCACATAGATGCACATTTACACTGACTGGATTATGAATAGTCCATAAACCCTGAATTGTTTACACTACCTGATTTGATAGATTAGAAATAAAATAATGAAAGACTATATGGATTATAAATGCTTACCTGCATATTGGTATTATGTGAAGAAAGTAATGAAACTTATGCACATTTCACTGACTGGACTATGAACAGTCCACAAATTAAGAATTCTTCACATTACCTGTTTTGATAAATAAAATAAAATAATGAAGTACTACAAAAATTACAAATGCTTACATGCATCTCGATTGTATATAAAGAAAATAATGAAACTTATGAGCACCAATGTACATTGATACTTGACTGAATTATAGAAACCTTACAGATCTGGAATAGCTCACCTTACCTATTTACCTACCTAAAAAGGTATACAGATATGGAATAAAGAGTTGAAAAATATTCATGCAGTATTGTTAGACATCTACTTGATAAAAGATCCTTTGAATTCTTTACCTAAGATAAATCAAAATGAGCCTTCATTTGAAATGAAGAATGAACTTTATTAGAATGACTTATAAATGAACTATTGATCAATAAACTGCTTCTAACCTTTTCATACATGAACTGAAAATGAGTCATTACATGGATATGAATGAACTTTATTAGAAGGACTTGCAAAATAATTTGTTAAATAAAATTGTTGTTACCTAAAATTAATTTTAGTTATCCAGTTATTCAATTCTATATTTTTTATTGTATCACTCATCATTCAGTGCACTTGTTCACAAGAATCTCATGCCTCCTGAGCAATGTCTGGCATAACTAGACCTAAGTAAGTCAGGTTGTAGTGAGATGGAACTCTAGAGGCGCCATTTGGAAAACCAAACATAGAAATGTCTAGATGCTTCCAGTCTCTATGGTACTACATCCTCTGATGAGCAGAAAATATTGTTGTAGGGGGGGGGTTAATATCTGCATTGGGGAATGCCAAACAATAGTCCCTTCCTGCAACATGCTCATCAGGAAATTGTTACAACCGAGGTAATAAAGGGGTTGTATGGTGTACTGGTCAAAAAACACAAATTGATCCAACAAACCCCTGAATACAGGTAAAGTACCTCGAGCCCGACCATGTACAAGATATATAAGTCAGGTACATCGTGGATTCTGCCCTATTTACCTATATCTCCAGGTCAAAGATCTAATCAATAGCCTTTCTCGATGATACTATTAAATTCCTTTAGTTTCACTGTGTCGGCAGCTGGGTCTTAAAGCATGAGATTCAATTTTTATTATATTTAAATGAGAACTTGGGTGATTGATTAATAGATATATTTAAAAATCAAAATTATTTAAAATAAAAATAAATAAAATGATTCGAGGAACACTGGAAGTTTAGTTTTAGTTATATATATTTAAAAATCATTAAGCATTTTACATTAGTCTAACTCAAGCTCTTTAAAAAAAAACAAAAATACAATCTTTAACTTAACTTTTATAAATCATATAAGTTCATGAAGGATTTATATTAGCTGTTATCTTTTACATTGTTTAGTTTATATATTTTTACTTTTGGTTATAGTTATTTTCCTTTAAAATAAGACAAAATTAATTTTATAATTAAATGATCATGGATATTAAAACTCCCATGCACATTTAGTACAAGCTTGTAATATAGCGGCAGGTTTAAACATCTGCCTAATGCACCTATATAAGAATTATTATTTTCATGAATTCTTTATACAAGATTTTAAAAAAAAACATTTCTATTGAAAAGACATTAATTAAATAGACGATTATAATAAGACTAATTTGACATCTTACTCCACTAACATATAAAAAAAATTGATTTTATTTCTTTTTATAAAAATAATAATTTAGATTTTCAATAACTAATGTTTTAGGACATTAGTGGATCTTGCTGGAATAGTTTATAACTAACTTTACAGCGATTAAAACTGTAAGCTGTTGTAACAAAAAAAAAATAGATCAGTTAATTATCAAGCAAACAAATCACTTTAGTTGGACTTACAATTAAAATCATACCTATAATAAAATATAACGTGAATTAGCCAAAATCAAATGATTTTAACTAATTACGAAAACAAACCAAAAGAGTTGATTATTTAGGTCGAAGATCCTTCCGTAGAATCATTTCCCTATGGCTTATGTATTAGATAGGCAAAAGAAAAACAAAATATCGGGTTAATAAATATACAAATGCACAGGAGAGAAGAAACGTAATTAGAAAAATTCGAGCCGGATTATGGACACTCATATGCCTATTCCAACGAAGAATAAAAAGGGAAATCAATACGTCCATATTTTGTGTCCATATACCAATATGGAGATAGGATTTACAGAGAGTCAATGTTCCTGCCTCTACAAGTGTCACACAGGCTAATCCACTCTATCTCAGCCACGCTATCCGATTCAAAAGAGTATGCGAAAACGGGAGCTAACTCCGAATCACCAAATCAATGACCGTTTTAGGTCTGTCCATGATACTCCCAGCATTCTTTATTAACCTGAGATATTATAATCATTAAATACGAATGAATTATAATTAAATAGCCTTAAAATAATCTAATACTGCATAGAGACCAACCTGCATAACCAACTACTTTATATAAATATTTAACTACAAAAAAACATACATATAAAAATAAGGAAATTTATTACTCAAATAAATCCCCCCTTCCCTCTTTCCTAACTTAAAAAAAAGGCATGATAATTAACTGATGCTATCCTGCAGCACTGTTACTAAGTCAAAATCTATAATATATTACTTTTTGTTTTAAATTGCAGAAATATAAAATAATAGAATCCCATTCTGGGAAATCTATAATAAAAACTGTTTAAAGAAATATGGAATGTTTACTTTGACATATATATATTCAACATAACTTCACTTGCAAAATAAAATAGATCAAAATTACTTTATTTAAAAATTAAATCGTTCTTTGTTAATATTTCCATCTAGTAAAACACAATTTGCTTTCTTAGAAAATTACTCTGAGCCCCCATGAGTGAAGTTTGTCGAAATAAAAAAAATCAACACATGAAATCTCACGCTAAAATTACTATAAAACAAACAAATAAATTCATATTTAAATAATTAAATATATTAAAATTTGAAAATTATGGTGAGCTTGAGCTAATGAAAGATTATTATAATTTAAAAGAAAAAGGTTAAAGAATCAGTTAAAAGATTTACGAAATTACATTTATACTCTTATGATAATAGTTTCAAACATCTTGATGGAAGTATTCAAGCTGTTCAGCATTTTCCTTGGAGTTCCCCGGGACAAGTTCTGCGTGCGGATGTTGGTGGCAGATGGCTTCTTTGAAGGCAGAATGACAGCAGCATAACGGAAGTTTTCAGGTCTCAGGAAGGAAAGGGCAGTGATTTACCCTTTTTACCACTCGATCATCATGGTATGGAGACTTCTACAACTTTCTGTCTGTCTGTCCTCTGTCTGGTCTTTTCTGTTCTCAAAAGGACCAGTATTTATCACTTTTTAATTGTATACCATTTCCCTGCTGCCTCAGGTGATTTGCATTTTTAGAAACAATAGAAATCATTTTTTCTATTTTTAGAAAGTTTGTACCTCGATAAGGATCAATATATTTCAATATAATTTTATGTTAGTTTTTAATTAGAGATAACGATGTAGAATCTCCACTAATTAATTAATAGAGATTCCACAGTAAAATGGATTTTGGTAATTTCTAAGTGTTTTTAATTTAAACATTTATTTTAAACTTCTTATCGAGGTACAAATCTTTCAGAAAAGGCCATCTTGGATTCTTAAACTGAAAAAATAAAACATTTTAAACATATATATCAAATATATACAAAAAACTCAAAGTTAATTATTTGAATTTTTTTTTTCTTTTAATAATAAAAATGGAATAACAGTGTTAGTACAATTATATATATATATGATCCAAAATAAATTTTAGGATTTATTCAGGATAGCTAAAAAAATGTTAAAAATATTTTTTTTTAGAATAATAAAAAAAGCAAACGTTAGTAAAATAAATGATTAGATGGGTCAGACCGTGAAACGGCAAATCTGAATCAGATTTACCATTTCAATACATATATATATATATATATTGAAGCAGTCAATCTTAGCTTAAGATTGAGCTTCATGTTTCCACCTACTAACCTGTGTTCAAACCCTATATCCCATCCTGCTACTTTTGTATTGTATATATATTTTACGTATACATTTGAGATGCGCACCTAAATTATAAAATTTTAACTTTTAAATTAACATTTTTATTATTAATTTTATGATTATTAATTCTTTTTATTAAAATATATAGGTGCGGCTCAAATATATATATATATATATAGGAGCAAAATACTAACAAAATATTGATTTTTTGTAAATATTTTATTATACGTCATTTTTTAAACTTTTTTTTTTAAAGTACTTTTTCTATTAAACTGTATATTTTTATAAAAACCAAGATGGAAGATGCTACAGTTAATTGTCTAAAAATAATTAAAGGGTTGGAAACACTATTGTTTTAATCTGGGGAAGGTATTTTTAATTAAAGTTTTTACTTAAAATGGGATTAAGATTAAAGATACTTTTGTTATAAACATTTTGTCAAATCTATTTCTAATCTGGAAATAGATTTGAATTTATTTTTGGACGTTATCTTACTGTTGCATCTTCAAAAACAATCGATAAAGAAAAAGTATAAAATGGCTGTATTTTGAATCACAGAGACAGATTAGATGAGCTACTATAGTGAGAACTGATTGTTAACATTGCTGTGAAACTGAAAATGATACAGTAATAAACCCACCACCCTTTTTGGCCCTGCTGGGTCATCATCTGCTGCCACCATATCATTATGCTCCCATAGAATGAAGTAAAGGCCCAATGGAGAACTTTGGAATGCTAAATAAAAGCTTGCTGTTATTTCAGAACCAATTGCCATGCATGAGCAGACTTTAAAATATGGACTCTTAAAATAATGCAAGGTAAATTTTCAAGCCACAAGTAAAGCTAGTCTAACTAATCTCAATCTCTATTATCAAGACTTCTTCTTCTAATGTATTATTTAACTTTATTTCTAATATAATATGTAAATTGCTCTCAAATAATTTCTTTAAATCTAATTTTCTCTCATATGCTCACTTTCTTTAATTTTGGTGCGGTCATTTATTTATAGTTATTTATCACTTAATTTTATATGTCTATTTTAGTTATTATTAATGTGCCAATTTCAAACAATCTGATGAGTTGAATTGCTAAAATCTTTTCTTCTTTTAAGTAAACCTTCATGAATTAAGGTTTTTAACGTCCATTTAAAACAATGCATTATTAATTAATACGCTCGCCAGATTGTTTTACGAGTCAACATTTTATTTATGTTTTAGTATAAAAATATATATTTGTTTAACTCTGGATTTTCTACCTGGGGTGAATCCAGAACTTTGGCTAATTAATGCTTTGAAATTTAAAAATATTATTTATTCATTTCTGAAAAGGTGACCGATTATCTGTTTTCTATATAACTGCTAGTTATTTTTTTTCTATACTTTTAAAATAATATATGCTTAAAATATCAAATACAATATTTACATATTCCAGTTATTGTAAAATCAACAAAGGTGGGATTGATTTATTTTAAATAGTAGAAAAGGGAAGGGGGTAAATCTTAATGTTTCTTTTACTAAGTAAAATTTTCATGTATATTTTATTAAATGAAATCTTCTCTCTATATATATTATAGCGGCATAGCATATTATTTATATAAATTATAGTATTCAAACAAGGGTCATTTATTTTAAAGCAGTAAAACTTATTCAATGTCTTTAGTGACATTTATCCTTACTGTGTTACTGACATTTGGCCTATCTTCATGAATTATATATATATATATATTACATACTTCTAATCTAATCTGGGGGTTACAACAAGATCGACCCCATAGATTTCTCATTATGTCCTGTCCCATGGGGTCTTATTCCGTATAAAATTCCTCTGGCAGTGATTCCATAAGTTTGGCACACGCTATGCATATTCACTTCGTAAATAAAGGGCCTCTCACGTCAGTTATACCAGCAAAAGTCTGGGCCACACCTGCCTATCCACTTTTCTCTAAGCACTTCCCAAGAAGGGAGGCTTAGACATCATTCTCATCCAGAAGCATGACTGTTTCCTCTTAGTTATTCTTTTGGCTATTGTGTCACTACCACCCAAACTTCGTATTATTATTATTTCTTTTGCTTATGACCTAGTTTTAGTGCTGTAATAATACTGAAATTGTGCTCTGCTTAAATATATATATAAATGCCAACTATTTCTAGTTTTATTAATTAAATTTATTTCCGTCTTATACAATCCCACCATCGTAACTTATTTCTGTATTTAAGAGTATCTTTGTGCCTTGGGGAAAATATGCGTTCTTCTTACTAGCGCTAATTAACAGAATTTTCATTAAGTATTTTTTGCTGTGTTTTCAGTTGTATTTTATGTATTTTCTCAACCGTAATTGTGTGAAAATGGTTTATATTATATCTGTAATGAATCTCAGAATGCTCCCAAAGTAATAATGTTAATCACCATGTTTCAGAACCGTAAGTCAAAGTGTTAATGGCAATATTATGCAATTCTTTCTAATAGTTGATTGGCATCTTAATATGGACTCACCAAAGATGTGTTCTTATTTATAATATATTATTTAGCTAATAAAGAGCATATGAGAAATATAGCATAAATGACAATATAATTATCTATCGTTTGGTAGACCGCTTGCTCATTCACACCCATACTAATGTATATACTTAATTTATAAATGCATGTAAATAATTTGTCATTACATTAAACTATATTTTTATTGTCTAACTTATTTGAGTAGTTCAAATTCCTTTTTCTCCACTTCCACATATACAGCCATGCTTATATATATTTTAGTTTAGTCATAGTAATAGATGTCTCATTGTCTTCTCCGCTTTGCTAGTGGGTCGGATTAAAATTAATTCTCGTGTGCCATCATTGTTATGTTATCCATTAGGTGTTAGATCTGAGGCTTAGAGAGTGGGTTCGAATTCAGGCTGGTCCTTGATCTAAATCATGGGCTTGAAGTACATTTTGTGAGTTCCAGCTCATGTTAGATGGATAAAAAAAATTTTGACCGGTACAATATATATATAATACCTTGACTTCATTGACTTTGTCTCTTTTGTTTCATTGCTCAGCTTCCAATCCAATCCAAATTTTACAATAAAATTTTAAAGCAATAGATCTCCTTTATGCAAACCCTTTTCTCTACCCCTGATGACAATTTGTGCGAGGATGACTATTGTTCAAGTCACCCCCAGGTGCCAGTCACCAGTGAGCAAGAAAATATTATACATATAAAATTCCAAATTTCCAATCTATATGCAACACACCTAATATCTGGTCAACACATCTTGCATACAGTCATGCTGTATCTATGTATATATCTGCGTATATACACACTGAACCAGAGACAATTTTAAAAATCCATCACTTAATGTAAACAGAGTCTCCAGCAAATAGACACACAAAAAAAATTATATATATATATATCTCAGGTGATGGGTATATATAGTTACGAACATGTCTATCAGTTGCAATATCATTTTTTTAAAAAAAAAAAATTATACATATATTTTTAACATGGATTCAGTTCGGGGCCTGATTCAGTTCAGAGCCTTAGGACAGTGAAAATTAATTAACTGGGTGTCCATAATCAGGAAAAAAGCACATATACCAATATTGTCCAAAAACATTTCAAAAAAATCTATATATATACATCAAAACACCCACACTGTTAAGGGTGTGGAATTAATCAGGGCCATGAATGGCATCCATAATCGAATAAAAAATATTACATATATTTGTTTTAAAAAATGTATATTTAGTTCAGGGCCTATACTCACTTCAGGGCCATGGAAATTAGTTGACAAGGCCCCATGATTTGGGCATCCATAATTGGAAAAAAAAAAAAAATACATATATTTTGACGGAAAAAAACTTTCTCCTTTTCCCCCTTCAGCTAGCATTATAATTATGCTAATAAAAAGAACTTAAATTGTATTATAATCTAGAGAAGATCCTGAATCTGCATATATAATCATAATTAAGGAGGGAATGTATATTTGATGGGGATTAATATAAACATTAGCAAATATACTTTATTATCTCTAGCCAGTATATCTGAAAATTTCAGATTTTCCACTCAATAGATAACTTTTAGCTAAGTGCTTAGCTTTGGGTTGGTATTTTTAGATCTAGTGTCTGAACCTACCCTGACACCTCTCTGAGGAGTGCCAAAGCATGAAACCATGGTCAGGGGTTTGGGGAGGGGTTCCTGACAGAGATATTTTAAGTGCTGGCACTGGCTAAGCATTTATCATAAAGCTTGTAGAGGAATTGGCAATCCTCACTGTTTATGACTAAGCAAATCTTGCAAAATATATTGCAATTTATAATATATATATAAAATCAGGATAACAATGAGCGGTTAGCGATCGTTTATTATCTATCAATATTATTATTTCAAAACCGATTTAATACGCCAAGCAACATTCTTAAAATGTTTAAAGTGGAGATTCCAATTATCTCCTTTGTAAGTTAGTTAATTATTATTCACTGTTTCGAAAGATGGGCATATTATCACATATATTATAAATGTAAACAAAATACTTAAATAATAAAGTTAGGCATGACATGCAGTTTTTAGAAATTTAAGATAACTGATTGCAGATATTTAAAGATTACAGAAAGTAAAGTCTTTTAATTTATAACAGAATTCAGGCAGGTTTACAAGGTTAAATTATAAAATGATTTCTTAATTACTTTAAAAATAAGTTACAGATTTTAAGAAAGCAGAATGACCATAAATGATTTTACAATATATTGTGATAATTGCTCATACTGTGATCACACATGTATATATTTGATATTAAATAATATTACATATTGTTGTATTCGTTGTTGAGAAATAAATAGTGAAGATACAAGAGACAATTTACTCCAGAAGTTTTCACTTATTTTAGTTGAAAGTAAAAATAACTAATTAAAGTTCAATAATTATAATGGAAATAATTATAATTGAAAACAAGCTAATTAACGTTAAAAACAATCAAAACGGAGTTGGAAAACATGCGATTAAGATTTTGGAGAGATATAGCAGATAAGACTTAAACAAAACTGGAGAGGGATATAAAAACTACGAGAGGAAAACATTACGCACTTGTTATAGTTTTGTTTAACTGAAGAAGTTGGATACATATCAAGCTGTTAGAGCTATTTGCGGCACAACTGTTTAAAAATTGTTTAAGCTGAGTTCCAGATATTTAGCTATAATTCTTGTCCTCGTTTATGTTATCTATTGGATTTTATGTTCTTTTCTACCCCTCTGAAAAACTTAGGGGCGAAAACATTACACATATTATAGTTTTTTTTAAAAAAATATACAAATAATTAAAATGGTTAAAATCACTTAAGAAAGGAATGCATTAATTATTGTAATGAAATAAAAGAGAGGGAAATAGAATCGAACAAGATTCTTATCTTTTACCCTTCAAAAAATAGAAATATTAAAAGTTAGAAATAGTAGAAATGTATATTAAGTTTAGGATGAAAATGTAAAAAGGAGATATAAATAAAAGGGGAATCAAATGATTTTAAAAGGTGACATTTAGGAGTTTTAAATGAAAGTATAAGTAGAAATTAGATTATAATAAAAGATAAAAATCTGGTCTTCAAAATACACATTTTGACTAAATAAAATACTATGTGAATGTGTGTATAAAGGTTATTATAAAAAATAAAATAAAAAAAGGAAAAAAGAATGTTAACCCATGTAAAGTTAAAGGTGTGCAAAAAAAAACTACAAATTCCAATGAACAATAGATAAAGATATAAAAATTCTAATGAACAATAGATCAAGATAAGAAAAGAATTCTGGAGAGAGATATTAATTAACGGGGAGTCTTTGGGAAGAACTTGAGTTGAGAAGAAGGAGAGTAGTAGACTCTTTGAGGAGAACAGACATTAAAAAAAAGCTGAGTAAAAGACATCTTCGTTTAAGACTGACCAAAATTTGAATGAATATGAGACAAATGAGTGAATCTTCAAGAATGTGTGGCTAAGGGCTATCACAGCCACTGGTTGATCCCAACCCGCTGTGCTCGTATGGTCACCTCACCATGAAACAACTGCTGGTGTAGCACCTTCTTGATGATTCACCTGCCATGCTGTTAACACACTAGTACTGTGAAGCCACTGCATATAGAAAGAAGAAATTCCATAAAAAAAAAACGGAGCTGAAGAATGACCATCTCTACTAAAAAAGTGGAGGAATTCCACATGACGGCTAGCAGAACATTAGTTAATGTCAAAAAGAAAAAAAACCTAGGTAACATAAATGATTGACAAATATATATCATGCATGCACATACTCTTCACATACCATCATATGCAATTCCAAATATTAATGAGAGAGATATGAATTAGACTCTTAAATAATACTTGGAAGAAAGACTATTATTGATATCTTATTTCAATATATTAAAGACATTCATATGATTTAAACACACACCTAACTATAGCATTAGATTTAATGATTTTATTGTACCTTAAATGTTTCATATATTTTTTTTTTGTTATGTTATAATAGTCAATATTTTATTAATAGATTATTCTATCTGTCTCATCTCATTTTCTTCACCATTCCAAATAGTTTAATCTACCCGGAAAATTTGTTTATAATGAGTGCTTTATTTGAGTAGTAAGTAACACATGTGGATAGTTGTACAGTATTAATAATTCCATTAAATTTTATAAATTAACCAAGTGCTGTAACTCTTTAATAAGTGCAGTAGCCAAGAGACATCTGGTGAGGAAAGATAACCTTGTGGCAATATTCATATTGTTACAGGTTCAATCAGGTATGGATATAACATCGGTTATATTTATGTTCTCTCGATTGGAGTAACGGAAATAATTCAAGTTTCAGATTTTTATTATTGTATTGTTATGCTTTATTAGTATATTTTGTTGAATATGTTGTATATTGTCTGGAACAACTGACAGATCTTGTAATTCCATTATATTTTGGAGGCCAGTCCGGGATGTGTTGCTATACAATTGGTAATCATGAGTCGGGTAAATTTTATAAATAAAGTAAATATTTAAAAAAAAAAGATATATGTATAATTAGTTTAATAAATCAGAGTGGTAAGTTAGCAAAGACGAGGGGGATAGATTTTTTCTGTGTTTTATAATACTTGATATATGTATTTCTATGTCAAATGTATAGAAAAGAGAGAAAGATAGATGGGGGAAAATTTAATACCAGGAAATCTTTTGAAGTTTCATTGTGACATATTTAATTTAAGATAAGAATTATTCAATTATATAAGTGTAACATTCAGAGACATATTATCCAGATGTAATTGTGGTTAAAAAAATATAAGGTATTTAAGTCAAGTAGAATTAAGAAAGTTTCTGGAAGGTTTTATCTATAAATAATAAAGATAGTGTAACCAAGTATGTCAGTTAGGTTGAAGAAAAATATATATGTGTGTAATTTTAAAATAGTTGTGACAATAAAGTGATCGATAAATTATAAACATAGTGTTAGAAAATATATCAGAAATGCATATTGTTTGGAATACAGTCAGGATATAATGAAGTTATACATAAATCATTAACGAAGTGGGAATAATTATAGTGTTTAAGTGAAGTTAAGTTAGAATATGAAAAATATATGTGCATCATTTAGTGAAGTAGAATAATTAAGAATTTATATACATAGTGGAATAGAGGATAGTCATCGAAATATAGCAGGGAGTTTAAAATGAATCTAGGGCAGGTAGGTAAAATGGTGAACTGGAGCAGGTGTGTTTGGATTGGCTAGCATTCTATGGTGCCAATCATCATATTAAACATAATAACTAAAGTAGCAAATCGCAATATAAGAGAATAAAGAATGGAGATAATTAGCAGAGAGGCAACTATAAATACATTAAGAAGAGTTATTTAAAATATATCTATGCGTACAAGGTCCGAAACTAGAATGGAAAACCAAGTAAATGAATTGAGGGAATTGGATGAAAATAATGAGATAGAGAGAGTAGATATTACACAACAAGAAATGAAAGATAGAATAAACTTTAGTAATGTGACGAGTATGCTCATGCAATTGAGAAAGGAACAACAACAGTTTATGAAGAAATGCAAGTACAGGGAAGAAAGAATGGAGAAAACTAATAAAATAATGATGGAAAAATGGTGTGTGAAGATAACAATGGACAATAGCAAAAGAATTGCTGAAGCCATAGAAGAGGTGAGAAGTAACTCCCATGAGATATCAGATACAAGAGACATAGGGTATGGACAGGAAAGGGAAATCAAACTTGATGAACCAGAAAGCATGGAACCATATGAGTGTCATGAACTGGATAGGACAGAGAGTGTAGATAGAAAGTCAGCATATTTAGATCCGAGAGTGGAAGTAGTGCAGCATGAAGTGGAATGAGTAAGTTAGATAAAAGGAAGGAAATTGAAGTCATGAGATTAGAGAATAATAGGGTGCTGGCAAATGTGCAGTGGGACATAAATCAAGTAGTAAGAGTAGTAGAAAGGTTAGATTAAAAATTAGAAGAGAGTATAAGGAGATCAGCAAGTAACAGTACAAATACAGAAATAAAATGCATCGAACTGAGAGCCATGATAGGATATACAAAGATGGGCAATGGAAATCACATAGATAATCCCATTGGGTTCCACCAGTTTTTAAAGGTGCAAATGTTATCCGGACACCTGGAGAGAGCCCTATGGATCACCTGGGGAGTCTTGAAAGGTACTTTAGGTTCAACAAGATGAACAATGAGACCAAGATAGCAGTCACCTACAGTCATTTGCAGGGAGAATCACAAGTGTGGAGGGACTCACTGTTCCATAAACCAATGATATTTGCAGAGTATCATAAGTCTTTGTTGGCCAGTTATTGGAGTGAGGAACTCCAAGAAAACATTTTATACCAGATGATGCAGGAGAAATGGAGACCAGGGGAGTCATTTACGACCTTTCATCATCAAGTGGCAAGGTTATATATGATGACATCTAATCATTGTCTGAGATCAAATAATTCAGATTATTAGACATGGTTCCCGAGAAATGTTGAACAGATACTGATAAGTACAGAAAGGAAGACAGTTGAGTGGATTTCTGAGATACCCAATGCCTTGGATAGCACTAGAAATAGCCAGAAGGATGAGGGATATAAATATAAACCACCTCTGAAGGAACCACTTGTAAGTAAAAGTGCATGGGATCCTAATAAAAGTCAGTGGGAAGAAAAACAAAGAATTTTCTGAAGAGGAACCCAAGAGCACAGGAAGATGGACAGCATAGACTAGAGACTGAATGGAAATATTGATATAAACAGACAGAGTTTAGAGAGCATAGGGATCAGAATCTACATAGAACAAACAGATATGGGTTCCACAGGATCAGACAACTCCAGATAAAACCTAATAGCAAAATAAGGATTGAACAGATTCAATGGTACAATAATTGGAATGGCCTGGATCAAGATTAATGAAAATGGACTTTAAAAAAATTATATATGTGAAACATAAAGGAAGAGAGAGCCAATAAATGGCCAACCAGTTTAAAAGGACACTATGAATATCTATTTACCTAAATTGAGACAAATAATAATTTAGAGAGAGTAGTGAATGAGATCATAGATGGAGGCAGAGGTATGTAGGGACAGACATTTTAGTAGGGATCCTGTTAGTACATAGTAAGCCATCTCTGTTATATATATTTGTGCATGAGTTTCTGTGGTACACTGGATGTTAGTAGGCAGGGAAGATAGGGATAAAGAATCTCTTCCCATATAAAGACTCACTGGATCAAAAATGCCAGTTAAATATTTGTTATATATTGTGAGTCATATACATTGTATAACGAGACATCAGTAAGAAATCCTGAGCTCATTGAACTAACTGGATAAGGAATTCCAGTCATCAAACCCACCTCAGTATAATGATCAGAATTATCACTTAGAGGCCCATAAGATTTGAAATGTTGGGTATGAACAGGTTTAATCGAGTAGCAGAGATATCCTGTGGACTCGAACCTGTATTTACAATCAAAGGGCAGACTTGAACTCACTTATCATTTGGTATAAACTGAGATTAAATCGGTTTGCGATCAATGGAGTAGAACGTAATTGCCTGGCTGCCTCTCTAGAAATATTCTCACCATCACTTAACCAAGATTAAGAGTATGTTGATATGATAGGGTCATAATAACAATACTTAAGAATTGAATAGCGTTCAATTTACTTTACAATAAAAGGAGGGAACAGTGTAATGTGATAATCACACATACTGTAATCACACATGTATATATTTGATATTAAATAATATAACATACTATAGTTTTTTTTTTGAAAATATACAAATAATTAAAATGGTTAAAATCACTTAAGAAAGGAAAGCATTAATTACTGCAATGAAATAAAAGGGAGGGAAATAGAATCGAACAAGATTCTTATCTTTTACCCTCAAAGTTTATATTTTGAAAAATAGAAATATTAAAGGTTAGAAATAATAGAAACGTATATTAAGTTTAGGATGAAAATGTAAAAAGAAGATATAAATAAAAGGGGAATCAAATGATTTTAAAAGGTGACATTTAGGAGTTTTAAATGAAAGTATAAGTAGAAATTAGATTATGATAAAAGATAAAAATCTGGTCTTCAAAACACACATTTTAATTAAATGAAACATGTATGTGCATGTGTATATAAAGAAGAGGAAAATTTATTGTATGTTTAAATGAGAACAATGTTATTATAAAAAAATATAAAAAAAGGAAAAAGAATGTAAAACACATGTTATAAAATATTACAAAATTAGAATTTAAGAAAAGAAATTTTATGTAAGCTGTAGAATAAATTGTAAAGTTAAAGGTGTGAAAAAAAACCCTACAAATTCCAATGAACAATAGGTCAAGATAAGAAAGGAATTTTGGAGAGAGACATTAATTAACGGGGAATCTTTGGGGAGAACTTGAGTTGAGATGAAGGAGAGTAGTAGACTCTTTGAGGAGAACAGACATTAAAAAAAGGCTGAGTAAAAGACATCTTCATTTAAGACTGACCAAAATTTGAATAAATATGAGACAAATCTATTATACAAGTGAATCTTCAAGAATGTGTGGCTAAGAGCCATCATGGTAGTTGGTTGATCCAAACCTGACATGCTCATACGGTCACCTCACTATGAAGCAACTGCCAGTGTAGTGCATGCCTACTGATCCATCTGCCATGCTGTTAACACCCTAGTACTGTGAAGCCATTGCATATAGGAAGAAAAAATTCCATTAAAAAAACGGAGCTGAAGAATGGCCATCTCTACTAAAGTAGTGGAGGAATTCCACATGACGGCCAGCAAAAAGAAAAAAACCCTAGGTAACGTAAATGATTGACAAATATATATCATGCATGCACATACTCTTCACATACCATCATATGCAATTCCAAATATTAGTGAGAGAGATATGAATTAGACTCTTAAATAATACTTGGAAGAAAGACTATTATTGATATCTTATTTCAATATATTAAAGACATTCATATGATTTAAACACACACCTAACTATAGCATTAGATTTAATGATTTTATTGTACCTTAAATGTTTCATATATTTTTTTTTTGTTATGTTATAATAGTCAATATTTTATTAATAGATTATTCTATCTGTCTCATATCATTTTCTTCACCATTCCAAATAGTTTAATCTACCCGGAAAATTTGTTTATAATGAGTGCTTTATTTGAGTAGTAAGTAACACATGTGGATAGTTGTACAGTATTAATAATTCCATTAAATTTTATAAATTAACCAAGTGCTGTAACTCTTTAATAAGTGCAGTAGCCAAGAGACATCTGGTGAGGAAAGATAAACTTGTGGCAATATTCGTATTGTTACAGGTTCAATCAGGTATGGATATAACATCGGTTATATTTATATGTTCTCTTGCTTGAAGTAATGGAAATAATTCAAGTTTCAGATTTTTATTATTGGGTTGTTATCTTTTATTTGTATATTTTGTTTAATATGTTGTATATTATCTGGAACGACTGACAGATCTCATAATTCCATTACAATATATATAATTTTAGATGAGTTTACACAGTTTCTTATACAAACGATTTAAATTAAAGAATTTTGAGAATTTATCTAGAACGTTCTTTATAGTAAATAAGCTAGCTTAGATTAGAGTTTATAGATTAATTTATAGAGCTGCAGTCTTTTAAAAATATTACTAGTCTTCTTGGTAAGATTGAATGTGAGACATCTTACAGTTGGTAGTGGCTGGAATGCAGGGACATCAAACAGTGGCATCATGGTGTAGTGGCATTTCTTTTCAAGACAGATTTGTGGTCTCATGGCAGTCTGTGGGAAGATCTCTTCTCCTGCCTATACTGCTCATACCCTTAGGCATGCAAGAGGAATGGAGAGTCATTTCGGAGCAGAGAGGCAGCAAAACTATTCTTCTAGCCTGACATATTGTGTGTTTTTTCACAAAAATTTACAGAAAAAGAACCCCCTTTGCAGTAAAAAATCTGCTTTATTTATACATTTTTCAGACCAAAACCAGCTAGTCAGATGTTTAACCTAGAACCCCCCCCCCTTTGAACTTTTATAGCACATATGCTTAATTTCCCTGTTAGGTTTTTACTAGAGCTTGTTTCTTCAATTTTGATCTATTTAATTGCTTACAACTTTTACTGTTTTTAGTCTGGAAAAGTGATTCATTACACTTGTAATGAGTTTGGGAAAAAATATATTGTTTTATAACCTATTTAGATAACCTTTATCAAGTGGCAGTTTGTTTCAGGTTTATTAGATCAGAATTGAGAATTGCTCTAGCTTTTACTCACCAAAAACCACATGCCATTCAAAATGTAAATTCTAAAACCAATATATTATTTAGAGATTATTTAATATGTACATTCCTTTTAAAGAAAACAAATTTTATAAAAAAAAATATTATTTAGAAAAAGAAATATAAACGCTGCAATATATGTACATAAATTGATATTACAATCATTTATCTACGTATATGTATGTGATACTACCTATATAACTGAGTTGATCTTATATATATATGCATATATACATGTACTAGAGGGGTTTAAACATGGCATAGAAGTGACTGTGGGGAAAAATAGGTGAAACAGATATGAGGGAAGGAATATACTGTTTCAATATCTAAAGATTACTAAAAATTATTAAATATAATAAAACCAAATAAATAATTTAAAAAGAAAAAAATATTAAAATGCTTATCTTTTTTTTTATTCTAGGCATTTTATAAAATAAATCAGTCATTCCGTATATATTAGGAAAAAATTTTTCTATAGTATTTCTTTAACTATAATTGTTTTATACAGTTTTGTTTTTAATTTGATATATTTTTTTGTTCTTCAAAAAAAAAAGAAGCTTATTTATGTGAGATTCTTAGTTTTATGTAAGTAATTTAATAAATATAAATCCTTTTTGTTTTTGAAGTCATTAATTTATAAGTGGTTTATTCGTTCCTTAATTATTAATTTATGTTGAAATAAATTCTTAATAAGATCTCCATGCAATTTGTAGAGGAACTTAATAAAATTATCAATGAAGGTTTACATAAGTGTAAGATGAAGCTTCTTTGCTCATATAATTTTGATTATTGGATCAACAAGGTAAATGGAAGATAATTAAATAGATTTCTAACCAATCATTTTTGAGGTTTGGGCAATGGCTCCTTCAGACCTGTGGCCTTCTAATACAGATTTGATACAGTCTCTAAATTGATATACTACTGATACAAGTTCCAATAAAAGCTTTTTAAAAACTGTGATAATAACTTGAGAGACCTTTCAGGGAAATGTGCCTTATGCAGATGATGTCTTGATAAATGAATTAACAAGTAAATGGAAACATCAGATAATTCACTTGTGAACAAAATATAATAATATGATATTCTTTAATTGCATGTACTCAGAAAAATTGATAAATAATTAATTTAGTTAAATTTATTTTTAAACATCTAGTCTTTGATATACACTTATCAGAAAATTAATTAAAATTAAAAAATGTTTCAAAATTAATCTTTAAATAAAGTAAGCATGGTTTTAAAATATCATTATCAAAAAATCAAATCTAATAGAATACTTTTAAAATCCAAAAATTAAAAAAAACAAAACAACTTAATTCTATTTTTTTTACATTCTTTTAAGTAAATAAAAGTATTACATTTTATTTTATTTAATAATGATATTTAAAAATTTTAATGTTATTTAATTTGACTGTGCATCATATATAAGCTTGTCAACTTGTTAGTATCATTATGTGATATTATACACTGTGGGACTACATTGTTACATTTTCTCCTTATATTAAAAAAAAATAATTTAGTCAACTTTAGCATTGTACTTTATTTTTGATTTCTCTTATATATATTGGAATAAAAATGTTAATGGTGATAAGAGGCATTGTTATCCTACAGATTTATGCACATTAACTTTTAATTAATAAAATGTATAAAATTTTCTCTTTAAATGCTCCAAGGATTTGGATGCCAAATTGTAATGAAATAAAAATGCAAGCAAGATTTCAAATAGCTCCAAGAATTGAGCGCCAAATTGTAATGGAATAAAAATGGTAATGATCATCTAGTGTGTAATATCCACTGACTAGTCCACATTCAAGACTTCAGTTATAATGTTGCAAAAACAGTATGCAAGGCTCACTTTTATTCAATATGCCCATAAATTGCAACACCCAAATTGTAATAATATGAAATTATATAAGGTGATTATGATAAGTTTCATTGTGACTTACAGGACTGTGTACATCAGCCTATAACTGTCATAACACATAAGATTTCTAAATACCCCTTAAATTTATAATGTTAAATTGTAATGGATTGTTTACAACACTAAAACTATAACAAAAAATATACAAGACCAACTTATCTAAAATATTTCACAACTTGCATGAAACTATAATGATATAAAAGGCAAAAACTAACACTTCAAATAGTTCTACAAATTATGGTATCCAAATCTTAACATTACAAAATATATGAAAAATTATTTAATCCCCTTACAAATATGGCTAGCAAATTATAAATTATCCTTCAAATCGATGAAGTCTAAACATTAAACACCAAATTATAAGTAACTATAATATGGATGGTATTATTAACAATCTATTTTAAATAAATTAAACATAGACTACATCAATAAGTTTTAAATCTAAATAAACTAAATTGTTCTGGTTAGTATAATTCAAATATCAACTTCAATACATACAATTACTAATTTTATAACAACATAAAATTATTATCTTTCTGATCAAATAATAAATGATTACAACACACATCCAATAAGTAATGATTTAAAGTAATGCATCAACATTCAATTATAATCCCCTGTTTACTTTGAATAAATTAAGATACCTATACCCTGCAAAGTAACTATTATACATAACTATTAAAATAATTTTGATGATCTAATCAATTACCAAACATCTAGCTATAATAAATTACTTAATCTATTATCATACAAAATGATCATATATTGAATTTAGAGGAACGAAAGTAATGCATAACAATATATGCACTTATCAATCCAATTGTTTGATTCCTAGATTATTTTATAAGTATTTATTGTAAAATGTAAGATATAAGTCAATACACCCAGGTCTCATTTTATGCGGATTTATTTAATGTGATTTTGAAGTTATGCAGTTCATGTTTCTTCTTAATATCTTTGTATGCGGTTTGCTTTTATGCGATAAAAATTATTAGATCAGGAGTCGAGCTCCGATAATGCACTATTACTTTAAATATTATAAATTTCATGAAATCACACATCATATTTAAAGTAATAATGCATTATTGGAGTTTGACTTCTCTCTAATAATTTCAATCTTTTCAGTGCTTTATAATAGTACTGTAATAGATTTTATGCAATAAAGAAGTTCATAATTCACTTAAAATCAGGATTTCCCTATTTTATATACACACATTAAATTTTACAAGATTATAATGTAAATCTGTTCAAACGTTATAGATGCCTATATTATGCATGTTTTTTTTTTTTTTTTGCATTTTAAATCACATTCTATTTTTGCTTTTTAAAAAAAGAGTACGTAATCAATTAATCATTTAGTGGCAAGTTTATTTTTAAAAGGTGAGTTATAGTGGTGGGCACAATTAAATTTGACAATTAAAATCTGATTTTTAATTATAATTAACAATTTAAAAATTATGTAACGTGATCTGAAATTAATGTGATGCAAAACAATGAAATTTGATTTTTAAATGGAATTGAAAATTTAAAGACAAAAATAAGAATTTAATTTTTAATTGTTAGTTTTAATTAAATTTTGTCCAACAGTGGTGAGTCAGTGTCTTTTTATTATCATAAGTCTAAGTTCTTATTTTTATTTTAAACTTTTAGTTTACTCTAACGGAGAAGAAAAAAACACCCAAGAAAATGAATTTCTTTGGAAACAAAAATTTCAATTTAGATCGCTTAGTGCAATCAGAAGGATCAACAGCAATGGGAAAACATTTAGTTTAGACGAGTCCACGATAAGAGCAATTAAAAAAATGAAGTTGGTGCTAGTTGTATTTCCTCTTATGACGAATCTGATGTCTTACTAGTTTACAAACTAACTTACTTATCGTCAAATAGCAATAATAATTAAAATACTGTACATGTATGAAAAAATGAAAAATACTGTAAATTACTCATAAATATATATTGTTTTGAATAAAATTAAATACTGTAGTTAATAAATAAGTAAAAAAAGTTTGTCTTGTATCAATTTTTTTCAAATTTGAAATTTTTTATTAGTCATATTTTATTTCCTTATTTTTTTGTGTGCAAATTTTAAAGTAATTTTATGTTGTTGCTTTGCTTTTATGAGATTTTTGAAAATTACAGTAACCTATCCCCCATTTTTCAAGATAAGTTAAGTCTATTTTTGTGTGATTTCTTTTGTGCTGTTTTCTGTGGAACCTATCTACTGCATAAAATGAGACCCAGGTGTATATAAACACTGAGCATTAAAATTGTATTAGCTAATAAATTTGCATAACTAATTGAAATGATTACTAAAACAAGTTTACTTGTTTAATTGAATTAACATTTATTATTAATAAATATAAAAATGATAAATAAATAATAAAATGTTTATAATATACATTCCAATTACATATCATGAAGTATATTTATCTGAATTAATATTAATAAAATATGTACTTATATAGCACAGATGTGCCTAATTTATGTCTATTGTATAATATAAAGAATTCTGGTAACACAAAGATGTTGATGCACACACACAAAATTTTAAATACAAGACAGCTAATCATAAATACTTAATATTCACAATATAATAAATTATTAAAATAAATCAAAATGATAAGTATGTTTACTCACTTACTTTACTTTAAAATATAATATCAACAAATAATTTTTTATAATATAATCATTCAAGTTCTTCAATATTCATAACATGCATATTAAATATAATAAACGGTTAACAAATAAACATATAATATCTCAAATTAAAATTTTAGCTATTAAAATTTAAAATATAATTTTAAATTTAAATTAAGATTTAACTTTCTTATATTTTTATATATAAAAAAACAATTTATCAATTTCTAATATAATAACTAATAATTTTGAGAAAATACAGTACAAATAAATAAGTAAATAAAATACATATTTATATATGACCTAAACATAGTCCCTCCACATAGGTATTCCAAAGAAATACAATAGTTCAAATGTTTATTCTGTATGCTTCAAATAATTCAATAATATCCACTAATCCGATCAAAGTAAACTATATCATAAATAATATCCAAAATAAAGTATGTTGTCAAATTCCAGTATACTCACAGTATTATTTTATTATTCTTTATTTTAGCAAAATATTTGGTATCATAATAGCATTATATACAAACAGATGCTGGCCTCTCTTTACAATGTATGCAATACATAAATAAATTGGTTCAAATCCTAGGTCAAAATAATCCATCAGCATTATAAAATGATATTCTTAAGTAAAAATGAGTCTCATATATAGCAGGATATTACCAATTTCAATGTTTCACAACTAAAATGTTTTTAAGGCTACCAAACTTCATAAGTAGTGCCATCAAGTGCAAGCCTTCACAATCAATGGATGCAAGAAGACACCTCACTGATAAAAGCCACAAGGTAGATGTTGGATGAGTAGGCACTAGATAGAGATTTTATGCACAAACCTTTCTGCATCCATTGATTATAAAGACTTGCTCTTGATGGCATTACTGTATGGAGAATTTGATACTCTTGTTAACAGAATGTGTAAGCATATGAAATGATGATCATGTGATGTTTTGATGGATTAAAACATTTTTCTTAGTCACGACAATCATTTTCAGCAGAGAAATATTAAAATCAATTTGAATGCTATAAATGTTCTTTTCCTTCCTTTAACAAGTATTCAGAAAAGCAGTTCAATTTCCTGGACAAGTATATTCCTTTTTACTCATCATTCTGTAATTACCAAGCAAAAATGTATAAAATAAAATATATGAAATGATTTGGATTTGCTTCAATGACAGTCAAAATAATAGAGATTGAATTTTCAGTCTTATTTATAACCTCATACAAATTGGTATCATATTTATTATTAAATGCAAAGTTATACTCGTTCTTTACATGAATATTAAATTTAAATTCATTCTATGCTCCAAAATAAAAAAAAATTTTACAACAAATTTTTTTTATTATAATGATTACATATAAAAAATAATATTTACACTTTAAAAACAAATAATACTCTTTAACTTGACACAAACCAACACAATTTAAATTACATTTTCATAATATTGCATTGGAAATATATACTTTATATATATTATTCCAATTCAAACATTACACATAATACAAACACAGATATATACACATTTAAAATATTATTTGTTTATAATGTTTACAACATACTACTTATGACTGCAGTAAATAAAAATACATAGAATAAAATTGTTTTTATTAAAATTATAATTTTTATTACTTACAAATGTATTTTAATTAAATAAATAGGATTAATTTATATTACAATAATACCTTCCTTCCTTTAAAATTTTGTTGTCATAGTAACAATTTCAACACTCACAGATTAATGCATTACCTATTAAAACTAATTAGAAAATAAATTATATTTGATCTTACACAAAATAATAAAATTACACTCGATTTCAGTTGGTACTCTATATATAATTCACATCATACTAGATTAGAATTTCATAAGCATCATTTTATGGAATATCTGACAAGATATTAATTTTGGCCTATTTATTACTCTATTATTTTTTGTGCCAAATTTGATCTTGCATACTGTGTTAATTAATTTACCATTTTATTTATTATGGCTGGCAAATTGAAAAATAGAATTTGCATTAAGATTGCAGTAACTCTTCATTACTAAGATATTGTTTACTTCTCTAACACAAATACTTTGAGATTTATTTGTGATTTTTGTTTTTCAATGTTAGGTAGTTTTTTAAAACTTTTGTTCAATGTTTAGTTTGGGTATTATATTCCTTGTTTTGAAGATTTTTTTTATCAGGATTTTTTGTTTAGGGTCTTATCTAATAAATTATTATTTTATCAATAATATATTTTATCTGACTTTTTATGTGATATCTTGCAGTTACATTTGATCTGTATTAAATACTTGTGAGTTTGGTACTTTGATTCACTTTTAAATATGTATCTGAAAAATATGCCTGATCTGCATTTACAAGCTTTTGAATTCTATTCATATTTGTCTAATTTTATTTAAATGTCAAGTTAAAAATTCTTAGTAATAGATGTATAACTTTTCTCATTGTATGAATAATTTTTTAACTTATCTTTATTTATTTTTTGAAGATTATAAATATTGCGAACTAACTTATTATGAATTGAAAACAACACCACAGGTTTAAACAATATTTGCTTCCAGAATTATATAATAAGGTTTGTATTAGATTGCACTATCCAGGTAGGTTAAAGTGTTCTGCTACTTCTTCATTATCAAAGACTGTATTAAGACTTCAGTGTTATTTTTTCTTGAAGAACCATGTATCTGTTAAAAATATTGCTGGTATGTATCAGATCAACTTAATGGTCACAAGATGTGTTCATAAAATGTCCAGGAATTAACATATCTGATAAAATATATGATAAAACAAACACTATATAAAAAGCTTGTAGTTTAAGAAAATAAGGAGACCAGATACTGAGACATCTGTTCTTGATTTTAAATCCTCAATAAGAAATTCTGAGAGAAAAAAACACCATACATCTAAAAAAAATCTTTATTTTATCCTCAGAAAAAAACATTCTTCAAAAATTCATACTTCAACAATATATTATAGTGATTTTTCATTGTAACATTTGTTAATTCCTTTTATACTTATCATTTATTAGATAATATTCAAAATGATTTTTGAATGCGTCATTGATAATAATGAATATATTACAAAATCAATGGTATCTTATGAAGGATGCGTTTAAACTTTATCCATCATTTTTATTCATTAAATCTTTGTTTTCAATGACCAAACCACAAAATGCTGTGTTTTTTTTTTTTAACAATCCATCACATCTTTCATATTATCATTTCAAATTTCATCAATTTATACTTAAATTCTTTTATTCCCTCATGTTTAATACTCTTTTGTATTTATAATAAAGCTAAATGTAGTAATGTTCTTACTAATTATCTGTTAGTAATTTGAGTTCATTTATTGTAGCATCTTTGTCATCTATTTAGACCCTCAATCTAGTTTTTACATTAATTTGAATTTCTGTCATAATTATTGCATCACTTAATCTATTTTAATTTTTTTATTATCTTGTAACAAATGTAAAATATTTATTCTTCATTAAATCAATAAGAGAATAATATTTTATTGTTTATCAGTTTTTTGACTAGAGCTATCATAATAAGCCTCTGTTTTTATATCAAATTTAAATTTCATAGTGCTTTCTTTACTTTTCTTTGCCCTATCTATATCAATTTTGTATTCACCTATGATGCTCTTATCACTCTTAGGATCTTCTGTATGATCTATATCAGTTTTCTTTATAATTATTTTAATAGCTTTTATTTTTCCCCAATTTTTTTTTCTAAATTATTTTTCTTCTATCATTTGTTTAAATCTTGATTGTTGTTCATACATCATACAAATGGGTGAGGGTGGCCTTTCCTTCTGATTCTTCTACTTTATAAGATGGTTATACCTTTTTTTTATTTGATTAGCTATTTTCTACACTGAAATGAACTATTTATTTCAATAAAAAATATTCCTGTTCTAATCAAAATGATATGCAGATGTGGTTTTGAAAAAGGACTAAAATGAAGTTCAAGAAAGAAACTAAGTTTTGATATAAAATCATTTTTCTTTTTTTTAAATCAGATTGGGATATTACTTCATTCAAATTCCATAAAACATACACTATGCTTTGTGAATAAAAAGAAAGAACACTGCCACTAGTTAGCTAAATCTAACCTGGAACACTTTTGATCAATACTTTGAATAACTCTGGCTGAAATAAAGGAATAGGCTTATTCAAATGACAGCTAGAAATTACAATACTATATTATTACCATAAACCTATTTTTAATATTTGTCAGAAAAAAAAGTAAATGACTATTATTTTGTTTGGTGAGTCTTATATTTAAAGATTGATTTGTACTTTATTTTAAATAAATTGAATTTATAAATAATGCTTGTTATCTGGATATTATTTTGAAAGAAACTCAGTTTTTTTTTTAAAAAAAATTAATTTGTCTTTACTTATTAAAATATTTTTTTTTAAAAAAATATATATTATATCCTAAATTTATAAATTTTATGTTATTAATAAGAGGAAAATACAAAAAATAATGAAAATCATGTAAATGCAATGCACACATATAAATTGCCTAAGTCCATATAGGAGAATACATTCCTATCAGTTTAATAAATTAGGGATCGATTTCAGAATGAGTCATCACTGTATAAATTGTAGTTGTATTAAATTAGGTTTAGGACCAAAAAGTCATTCTTTATAATTACTGTATAGGTTTATTCAGTTAGGGTGAGAACCAAAAGGCCATCCCTTTATAGTATTATAATATAAGCAGTTATGTTTAGGATTAGGATTTTAAAAGACCATCCCTTATGATTATTGTGATAAAGATGATGAGTAACACACATACAAATCAAATAAAATGTTTATATTTATGAATTCATACATGTGTAGTTACATTTAAGTATATTGAAGTCAGGGTTAAAGATATGGCAAATGTGTTATATTATTTATGAATATATTAATACTATGATACACAAAAATGAAAGGATTTTGTTAAAGAAATAAATTGTATATCAATTAATGATTATACTTTGTAAATAAATTACTGTTATATGATTTGTTAATTTTATTAAAGAAAATAAATTGTACATCAATTAATTAGTACGTTTAATAAGTAAATTATTATTGCATGATTTGTTACTTTATGTATGCAAGATTGTGGTCTACTCTCATTCATCAAGAGTAACTTATGTTCTCTATGATCTAGCTCAGCATTACAACTGGGGTTATATAATGATTATATTACTATATTGAGTAAAATATTGTTTTATATTGTGCCAATGCCAAATTGGCACATGTATATAAAATAATTTTGGATAAAAATTATTATCAAAATCTTTCGGAAAAAAGAATTTGAAAGTTACAATTAATTACTTTAAAGAGGGGAGAGGGAGTTTTCCTATAAAAAAAAAAAAAAACAAACTAAGAGTTTCGTAAAAAGTTAAAATTATTAAGATATAAAAAAAAAAGAAAAAGAAAAAAATCTCTTTTCATTCCAGTTTATTGTAATAGATTATAGTGCGTGCGAATGTAAACAAAAGTATGCATGTAAGAATAATATAAAAAAAAAGAAAAATGAATAAAGAAATGAAATGTATTTCAAAAGAAACACAGTGGTGGACTGCTAATTAAAGATATGAAAAAAACACATTTTAAAATAGCTACTACTAAAATATTCAATCGAAAAACACGTTGTCATAATAATTAATCTAAAGGAATTTCGACAACACGTATTGCCGGAGGATATTAAAACAAAAACACGTCGCAGGTATAAATAGACTTTTTTTCGTTTATCAGACATTCAGTTGGAGTTTGAAATTCAGTCTAGTTTTACTGTGTCAGTTTACAGAAATGCAGTGCTGAAGAGCTTTTGGAAATATACGCTTGCGCTCCAGCCTTGTTTGTCCAATAAGACCATCAAAACCTGCCTGAGAAATAATGTCTGGATAACAACACAGAAACCCTCCGTCAAAACGTGCAGCTGTCTCCAAGAAGAAACCAACGGATTACCATAAATTCTCTTCCATAAACAAAATCTAACCGGTTAGATACAATCCATTAGAAGCAGCAGAAGTAGCCACCGACAAGGAAAAAAATCCTAGGTATCTGTTTTATTATTATTATTTACCAGTAGTAATCACCACTGTAATCCGTAAATATTGAAGATTAACATTATATGAACTCTATCATACATAAACGGAACTATTGATGTGTGTGCAAGAGTCTCAAATGTCATTAATGCTTTATTATTATTTTTGCGAATGAGAGTTAATTTAAATGTCTAAGATTATGTTGCTTTGTTCATGAAATATCCTATCATATGTAAATTTACAATGTGCGTGTGTGAAATTTGGATTTATAAAATGTTTAGAATGCGTTGATGTTGGTTAGTAAATTATATTTAAACTTAATTGATGTTGATTGAAATAAATTATTTTTAAATTTAAACTTGATCTGTCGGTCAATTCTTTTATCAATATCTTATTAGCAATAAATATCATTGATTAAAATTAGACTGGGCTGGTTAAGGGAATTGTTTCGAGCGCTGGATTATGAGCCTACTACCCGAATATGTTAGTCTTCAGACTAGCTGGCGCCCCGGGGTTTACCCCGAAACAAATAAAGTATTTGGATGGTAGGGGTTTGAATCTAGCAGCCGAGATGGGCCATTGTTGATAGTTAAAGCTATTAATAAGATCTCCCATTTTGCTCGAACGTGCCGGTTCGTTCACCTAACCTTTATAATATTATAAATGTATTGTGAAGGAGTTTGAAACCGGCCAAAACTTATATATACGTATAAGTAGGTGGTTTCAGCGGTTCGACCCGGTACAATATATACAAGTATTGATTTATGTCCTGATACTTAGTGAGGTCACACCATGTAATTTACATAAATAGAGAAAATGTAAATAAATGAACTAGACTGTCTGACTATTACTATATATATATATATATGTGTGTGTGTGTGTGTGTGTGTCCACTCCATACGTTCTTGTCGTTGCAGCTGTTACTACTATGTGATTATTCATATAATATATGAACATGAATGGGCTGCTCACCAACACGCATTAGCCAGCGTGGTGAGTTTATTGGCTTTTTACCTCTGAGTTTAAGATCAAGAAACACCATGGTCTTTCTTCTCAGTGCCTGATAAGGCAGAATGAATGTTTGTGTAAATGATAAATATTTTTCCAATACATATATACAATTATGACAGACAAAAATAAAGCATGGCCCTTATTCCCAGGAGGCTGTAAAGTCACCAACCAAGGCAGCGGTTGGTGGCTGAAGGCGGAGGGTGCTAAGAATCCCCTGATTGCGGACCCAGGCTGCCATTTGATGACGACTTTTTATTTAGGTACTTACAACTGCAGATCACTTTCAAGTGAAGGAAGATTGCAAGAATTAGAAGAAGAACTGTCTTATATTAAATGGGACATTATTGGACTTTGTGAAGTTAGAAGAAAAGGAGAAGAAACAATTGATTTAAAAAGTGGACATATACTCTATTATAAAGGCACACATATTGGAAATACAAGTGGAGTAGGATTCATTATAAATAAAAAGTGGAAGAACAATATTGTGGAGATTGATGGTATATCAGACAGAGTGGCAAGATTAGTTATACAACTTAATAGCAGATACCAAATGCAGATAATTCAGGTTTATGCCCCAACAAGTTCTCATAGTGATGAAGTAGTAGAAGATTTTTATATGGATGTACAAAAGGCTTTTGATCAGAGTAAACAACATTTTAAAATTGTTATGGGAGACTTTAATGCTAGAATTGGTAGACAAATGAAAGATGAAATTGCTGTAGGTAATTTTGGTTATGGTAATAGAAATGAGAGAGGTCATAGACTTGTGGAGTTTGCAGAAAAAGAAAAACTTTATATTATGAATTCATTTTTTGAGAAAAATGTTAAAAGGAAATGGACATGGAAGCATCCAAATGAAGGTACAGCAGAATTGGATTATATTTTGACTAACAGAAAATACATATTTCAAGATTGTAATGTTCTTAATAAATTTAACACAGGAAGTGATCATCGATTAGTAAGGTGTAAATTACGTGTTAATGTAAAATTAGAAAGACAAAAATTATTAAAAAAAACAATATTTACAGTTGATATTCCTAATCTTCAGAAACATTCTAATGAATTTAAATTAGAACTTATAAATAGGTTTCAAGTGTTAGGAGATTTTGAACATGATACAGATTTGAATGAAATTAATATGAAAATAACTGATACACTTTTAAAAACTGCAACAAATATAGCTGGTAGAAAAAAGCAGCAATTGACTAATAAAATTTCTACTGAGACTAGAGAATTTATGAAGAAAAGAAGGAATATGAAGATATACAAAAATGATGTATTAAAAAGAATTGAATATCTCGAATTTTGTAAAATGGTACGGAAAAGAGTTGAAAATGATATAAGAAAGTATAACTGTGAAATAGCAAGGAAAGCTGTAGAAGAAAATAAAAGTCTCAAAAATGTTAAACAACATTTTGGTATTGGTAGAAAATTTATATCTGCAATAAGAAAAAAAGATGGAATTATTACTAAAAAGAGAGATGATATCATGAAATTGGTAGAAGATTTTTATCAAGAATTATATAGTAATAAAGAACAAGTACCTCCTATATCTATTACATCTTCCGAATTGCCCAGAATTTTAAATGAAGAAGTGAGACATGCAATTAAATGTATGAAGAAAGGAAAGGCTCCAGGAAATGATGGAATTATAATTGATATATTAAAAGAAGGAGGTGAAGAAATAGAAACAATTTTAGCAAAGTTATATACCAAATGTCTAAATGATAAAGATGTACCGGAAGATTGGAAGAATGCAGTAATAATATTAATATTTAAAAAAGGTGATAAAGAAGATATTAGAAATTACAGACCTATCAGCCTTTTATCAGTTTTATATAAAAATTTTACCAAGATAATTACAACTCGTCTACAGAGAACTTTGGATTTCCACCAACCAAGAGAACAAGCTGGATTTAAAAGTGGTTTTAGTACAATAGATCATATCCAGGTATTGAGAGAAGTCATAGAAAGGACAAACGAATATGAGTTGTCATTATGTTTTGGATTTGTAGATTATGAAAAGGCATTCGATTCTATACACATTTCTTCAGTGATTAAAGCATTGGATCATCAAGGTATAGATCCAGGATATTGTCATATTTTAAAGAATATTTATAAAAATGCAACAGCAACAATTAGATTACATAATGATATTGGAAAAATCAACATTGAGAAAGGTGTAAGACAAGGTGACTCCATATCTCCAAAACTCTTTACAGCAGTGCTGCAAGAAGTATTTTGTGGATTAAAATGGGAAACTAAAGGAGTGAAAGTAAATGGATTAAAATGGGAAACTAAAGCAGTGAAAGTAAATGGAGAGTATTTAAGTCATTTAGATTTCGCAGATGATGTAGTTGTTTTTGCAAATAATGCTTCAGAGCTACAGGAAATGTTGCAGGAGTTAGCAGATGAAAGTAGAAAAGTAGGACTAAAGATAAATGTTAAAAAGACTAAAGTAATGTTTAATCGATTTGCTCAAAATATGAAAATAAAGATTGATTATGAAGAATTAGAAGAAGTTAACAGTTACAAATACCTTGGTCAGATTATTAATACAGATGGAAACATAATGGAGGAAATTAATCATAGAATTAAACTTGGTTGGAGTGCTTTTGGTAGAAATAACTTGATACTAAAAGGAAATATGCCTATGTGTTTGAAAAGGATGGTTTTTAACAAATGTGTTTTACCAGTTCTTACTTATGGATCTGAGACTTGGACACTTAATAGAAGAGCAATACAGAGATTTCAGACCACTCAAAGGAGTATGGAGAGATGTATGTTGGGAGTAACAAGAAGAGATCGAAAACGCAATGTATGGGTAAGACAACAAACAGGTGTTACTGACCTTATTGAAAAAATTAAAAGATTGAAATGGAGTTGGGCTGGACATATTGCTAGAAGAGATGATAATAGATGGACAATTGAAATTTTAAACTGGATTCCAAGAGATTGTAAAAGACCCAGAAAGAGACCACATGTGAGATGGATGGATGAAATAAGAAAATGTGCAGGGGTGTTGTGGAGAAGAGAAGCTAAAGATCGGAGAAGATGGATTAAACTTGGAGAGACCTTCATCCTGCAGTGGATTGATAATGGTTGATGATGATGATGATGATGATGTGTGTGTGTAGTAAGATGTGATCTTACACCCCACCAAGAACCATTAAACATCCTTATCTACTTCAACACTAATACCCACAATAACAATGTTCTCTATATGTAATGTAAAATAAGTTACATGTATAAAGAGAATTAAACCCCAAAAAATAAAAATGTTCACAAGTATTTTACATGAGAAATACTTAATTGTTCATATAATTAAATATTAAACAAATGTGTGATAAAATCCATAATCCAAACTAAACATATAAAACTTAAATATTTATATTTACCTTTATTATAAAACTTCATAAAATATTGTTTAATATATACATATTACAATATAAGAAAAAAGATTATCAAATTTAGATGCAAATGATAAAATCACAAAAATGTAAAGGAAAGAAATAATAAATAAAATGTTATTAATCCACCATATATATATAAATTGTAACACGACATAAATAATTAACTCAATGCATAACTCTAACTCTCTATTTAAAAGAATCAAAGCAACACTTAAAAAGAAGAACCTTATTTTGGAGAGATAGGCAGTGTATATATATATGAATGACCTTCTTTGCAAAAATCAGATCAAAAATGCTCACTGCCAAATCAACATGTATACTTTGTAAGTAGCAATCAAACTTGTTGTTCAAAGAGAAAGGTCCGCAACCATCAAAATAAAAACCTTAAATGAGAATGCCTTATTGAATACAGATAAATACTAGAATAAAAGTGTATGGATTTAAATCCAGAAAACTAAGGGATTTTTAATTACAAAACCTAGAAATAGCTTTAAATTTATTTGTTACTTCAAGAATATGTTCGATCTTTAGTCAGAGAGTTATCTAGCTATTCAACAAACTCAAGGACATTGATCAACTATGTATATAGTTCTGTTAACAAGATGGAGAATCCAAGCAGAATACAAGAAGATCAGAATACCTCGACTGGGGAAGCCTACCCAAAGAGTACTAAGTCTTAACCTATTTGCCTGTGCTCCCACAATCTCCACTACATGACAAATACTCCCGATGCTACTAATAGTACAATTTCCTTCTAGTCCTGGGGTCAGGAAGGAACAAGAGATCCTTAATAATAATCAACCTCCCTAGGTTTGTTAACTTACTGCCAATACATATCTATAGGTGGTGTACGGATAAGTAATGCTAAGATCTTTAATAAATTCTAGAACTGCATGAATAAGGTAAGGTAACATGGTACGGATCGTATGGACAGATAACAACAACAGATATAATTTAATGCAAATTTTAATAATTATTAAATGAATATATATATATATATTGTAACATTCAGAATCGTATGATCAGCCAACAAGATTCAGAGACCTAGCAAAAGTACTTCAAACCCAGTATGTTCGGGATATGGTAGTCATGAAACAGTATTAATCTTTAACCTATTTGCCAGTGCTCCAAAATCTCCACTATCCAACCAACGCTCCTGATGCTACTAATGGTTATCACTTTTCTTCGGTCCCGGTGGTCAGGGTAGAAACAAAGGCTCTCAATTCAAACTTAGCCTATCCTGCACTAGACTTTATTAATTTAATCCAAGATACTCACTAAATACTTTAATATAGCTCAAAATATTATTTTTAACATTTCATACGTTTTGGATACATACATATATGACTTAATCAAGTGTGGATGTGGTTGAGTGGATATGATGAACTAGGGAATGACATGACGACGGTGTAAATATATACAATTTATTAACATAATTCATTAGAAAATATAAATAATAATAACCATGTTTGAATCTTATTATGATCGTGTATGGGTTTACATTTTTAAACAAAAAATAATAATTACAATGTTTGATTATTAGTTATTGATAATGGTACAGAATTTAGATATTACTAGGATAAATATATGATTTTTACAAAGAATTACAATATTCAACCATAAGTTATTTATAAAGGTACAGTATTTAGATACCACTAGGATAAATATATGATTTTACCAAGAATTACAATATTCAAACATAAGTTATTTACAAGAATACAGTATTTAGATATTACTAGGATAAATGTATAATTTTTACAAAGAAGTCACCTGTCAATCATGACAACCAAGGTTATGAACTATTAAATATAACAATTACAATAATGAACATCAGTATTAGATGTGGATGTGCATCATAATGAAGTCACACTAGTGTTCATGATACAACCATTGTGAATCAAAACAATAATTATAAATTAACCAGAAATGATAGTTACACACATAGTAAATAATCAGTATTATTATGTGTCAGCATAAAACAAATTTTTATATTGAGTTGTTATACTTTTATTATTACATATAATATTCTATCAAGAAATATGCCACCATAAAATTAATATGCCAATTTTGGAGAGCAAATACAATACCCGGTTATTAAGTTAGAGGCCAAATGAATATATATAATAAATTTATGCGTGTGTTTACATACATAGGGGAAGTTAAGTATATATATATTTATTATTATTATATTTTATTGTTAGTATTCCCAGCAGGAGTTATGGACAAAAGCATAATTTTAGTTCCCTTCATTATTAATAGTTATATGAAAAATATGACTTATCTATTTCACACAGAATTAACAACAGGTATGATTAAGAAATCTAATTACAGCATTCAGTGGCGTCTGGGTTTGAATCCTGTGCTGGCTATATTATTAGCATTGGCAACCATGGGCCAATCTCCTTTGTCGAGCAGTAATATATATATGTTCCTATGATAACACATCCGCATTCAGAGCATGGGCTTTGAATCTCTATCATTATAGAGGCTACCCATTCATCAGCTCAAAGAAAACCTTGGCTATCTCGTATCGCCAGGACCGGTAAAATATCCGCGTGGCAGTCCACATAGCATACTCGACATCTATTCTTTATTAAAAGCCATATAGGCACAGATCAATCTATTAAGCCACTGATATATTTGCCCATTAAAAGCGTTAACTTATATCTGCATAGATATTTTCCTAAACCTGTATTTAATAAGTAATAATGGGGAAATTCGACAACAATATCTTATAGGCTATAAAATGCCCAAGTGTTTCAAATATAAATCTTAACCATAAAATGCTAAAGAGGCAAAAAAAAAAAAATACTACTGCTGGGATATTTCTTTTCCCAAATGCATGCATCACTAAATATACATATAGAGTGAGATGAAAACATATCTTTGCAATAGGTAATATTGCCCATTTTTGATTTTAAAAAGAAGCACTATCATTATTGTTATTTTTATTTCTACATTTAAATAAACACATATATACATTATTTCATTTTTTTAATGGTCACAAAGAATCTTAATCTAAATCAAATAAAATAATTTTAACATTCATTTATATTTTAAATTTCTTTACCCAAGGTACTGTGATTATGCGTATATATACGGTAAGAGGGCGGATTTTTTTTTATACAGAGATTTGATTTCTTTCTCTCTCTCTCTTTTTTTATTAAATAAATGACATTTTTAACTAAGCCAGAATTAGACACAATTTAAGAAATTTAACTTTGACTGTTTCTTATTTTACCATTATAAAAATCGTTATCCCCTTCCCACTTTAGATTCGGGATAAAGCAAACAAATTCATACATAAATTGGTTTAATAGTACAATATCATTTATCCCTATACTTGACTAGATTGGCATATATCGGCATATCTCAAAATAAAACATATAAAAGCTGTATTTATAGACTCTATAATAATCTTTTGTTCCACTTAGAATTATATATTACACTTTCTTTTTTTTAACCATTAATAAGTAATCTAGTTATAATTCAAATTGACTTGTTAAAACAATAATAAAAAAAACTAAACACTCATATATATATATAACTGTCCCCCTGAAACACATTTTTTTAAGATAATCTTTTACGAATTTTATAAATCTAAGGAAATTAAATGTTCGAATTTTTATAGAAGGCATTCTTAAGATATAAATAATTTTTTTTTTTTTTTTTAAGATAGAAAGTTTATACTTGCGATAGATTACGGTGTCACTTTGCTTGATGCAGATTTCTTTTCCCACTAGTTCACTCATCGTCAGGATCGACCTTGGGCTTTACTGGACTCAGGATAGACTGGCTTCGATTTGTTTCTCTATTTTCTTTCGATGGATTACTGTGTCACTTTGATTGAGGCAGATATTTTTCTACTGGTTCACTCATTATCAGGATCGACCTTGGGCTTTACTGGACTCAGGATCGACCCTGGGCTTTACTGGACTCAGGATAGACCGGCTTCGACATTGGTTTTCCATCTTCTTTCATAGCAGCAGCATGGGGTCAATTGTCTTTCTTCCTCTTCTTTAGATGCATTTTCTGGAGATTTTTAGAGAAGGGAAAAGTACATTTGTTCTACTCACAAATCATCGTGTGGATTTCTTCTTAGCTTAAATATAGTCAATTGCTCTGTTAGAGAGAGTCACTGACTCTTCAAACTTTTACTTTAAAAAAAGTTTTTTTCACTGCCCACAACTTTATTTTTATTCTTTGACTGCTTGAGTTTGACGTCCTGTTTCTTTGACTTTGACTGCCCCCTCTCGAAAATTTAGCCCAGTATTTATAAAAACTTTTGCTAAGCCACTCTTTGTTTTCTATATTTTTTTAACACCCATACTATAATTGCCTTGGTTAGAAAAGAAAACAGACCACATGGTTGATCTTTGATTTAAATCAGTTTAAAGATAAGAAAATAATTTAACACTTCCATGTAACTAGCTGGGTTGATCTTTTATCTAAAACAGGTAACACAATCCTGTTAAGATTACACCAAGGTATGAAAATCTTACTTGCTTTTTAATGGCCTCAAGGATGAGAAAATAAATTCACACTTACATGAAACTACATTTTTCGGAATGTTTAAGAAAAAAAAAACAGAATCATCAAAATGTTATTCACAAGGAAAGAATCGCCTTTAGTACAAATATATAAGACAATGGAAATATATTTTTCTTTCTAAATATATATTAAAAATGCATTTCAATAAAACAATATATATACATGAGCCCTCTCATTCATCAAGACACACACCTATACAAACAAATAAAAATGAAAAATTAGATATTTGAGCTTTAAAAATCTATAGACGTATGCTATTTCCAACAACTAACATGAAGCTCTGAGTGTGCAAACACACTGAACGCTTCAATATTTATATATATATATTGTAACAGGATGGGTAATTTAAAGTAGAATGAATGAACCTGGGGTAATGTAATATCATAGTCATACCTGAGGTGAATATGGGGTGATGGGAAAATCATCATCACTCTCAAGTAAATTAATGCTATCTTGACTAATAGGAAAAAAATATTTCAAGACTGTAATATTCTTAACAGAGTCAATACTGGAAATAATCTTTTATTAATGAGATATAAGTTATATATTAATATAAAGCCAAAAATATAAAAGCTGTTAAAAAGACAGTATTAATAATTGATATTTTTAACATTCAAAAAATATTTTAATGAAATTAATCTTGAACTGAAAAGCATTTAAAATTAATAGACTTTGATGATTTGAATGAGATTAATAAAAAGATAACTGGATCTCTACTGAAGTTAGTTATGTAAATAATCGTTATAAAAATGCAGATATTTCCCAGATGATTTTCAACTGAGACAAGGCAATACGTAAAAAAACAAAATATAAAAATGTTTTAAAATGATCCCCTTTAGAACAGGGGTGGGCAAATAGTAGCCTGAGGGCCACATGTGGTCCGCTAAGAGTTTTTATGTGGCCCACCAAGACAATCAGAAAAAAATATGCCTTGAACTGAGGAATTCCTTCCCATGCCTGACTGAAGATTCGTCTCTTATTTTCCATTAGTATGGCAACACCAATAACACATAAACAGTGTAAATAAAATGTGCAGTGCTTTTCCAGTTGATCTGGTTAATTTCAATTTTGTCTTTGCATTAGCAAATATATACATTTCCAATTTTAGGGTGAAACCATGAACCCTCTAAAAAAATGTAAAATCAGTGACGAATATCATGTGTTTAATGAAGAATGGACAAACAAATATTTCTTTGATAATTGCGCCCAATAAAGCAGTGTGTTTATTGTATCATGAAAAAAGATGCAGCTCTCCACTAACCTTATGCTTCCACAAAGTGGCCCCCGATGCAGCCCTCCGCCAACCTCTGTGGCCCCAAACCAAAACAATTGCCTACCCTGATTTAGAAGAATTAAATAGAAGTGAGTAAAATGATATAAAAATGAAATAATGATGTTATCGAAAAAGATACTAGAAAATTGATAAAGAAAGCTGTATAAAGAAGTAAAAGATTCACAAGAATAATACAATAACTTGGTATTGGAAAGAAGTTTCAAAGAGTCAGAAAATAATAAGTTCTCTACAAAGAATTATTAGCAATAAAGAACAAAAAAATATTCACTGCCATTACATCTTCTGCATTAGCAATTACTTTAAATGAACAATGAGATATGCAAATAATTTTTTTAAAAATACTAAAGTTCCAAAAAATTAAGGAGTTATTATCTTTAAAGCAGTAAAAATGAAAACAAAACATGTTGGCAAAGTGTAAATGACTTGCTAAATTCATCCAATTTTGATTTAACCCCCCCCCATGTCATAGCATTGGCCGGGACACAAGTCACACAACCGTCTGCAACCAACTACTTGCTTGCAAGCTGCTGCGATGACCGCTCGGCTAACAACGCTTGACAATTTGATTTAACTTGATTTATTTCTAGTCTCAACTAACTATAAACTTTTTTAATTATAATTTATTATATTCTGCTTTTTTTTTTCTCATATGTCATAGCATCGGCCAGGACGCGAACCCACAACCATCTGCAACCAACTACTTGCTTGCAAGGCGGATGCGATGACCTCTCGGCTAGCAACGCCTGACTATTATTATTATTATATTATATTCTGCTTTTCTCATTCCTTTTAACATTTTCTTGCTTTCTTTATAAAGAAACATATCCAGCATTGTCCATTAAAATATCCCCAGGCTTTCATCAGTGAAGAGGGTTTGTTTTAGATTGTTTTTTAAAACAATGCATTTGAATCGTTTCGATCTAACACATAAGAGTAAAGAAAATAAAAGTTTGTTAATAAACAGTAATTTGTAAGCTAGGATCAGGAAATATATCGATGGTCATGTAATGTATTATTAGTTTTTTTAAAAATCTGACAAATGTATTCACCACATTCAATCTGCAATTATGTTTGTCTGTAATTCTAAAAGAAAATTATATATTGATGAAGGCAGATACTATATAGCATGACAAATGCTTAAAAAGAGACTAATCAACTGATTTTCCAGTAAACTTATTATTTGAAAAAAAAGAGTAGTTAAAAATTAAACTTTTCTATACATTGCTTTAATAACAAAATGGGTACTTTAGTATTATTCAACCGATGATGTTTTATACTTACCAATTTTCCTTCTGGCAAACATCATCGATGATAACATGACAACGTTGTCATGTCAACCAAGACACTGACATGATTAATCCAATTTTTGGATTTTTTTGACCCGCGAGATTTAAAAATTGGAGAGAGCTTTGGGAAATTTTGTCATTGGTCTGTCTTTTGTGAATTTGCTACTAGTCCACCACAGTGGATGCTATTTGTAAGTAATTTTCATTTTTGTTTCTATTTATGATAAATGCTACTACAAGAGAAGGCATTCAAATCGTGGTCCCCATCCCCAGACCGGTTTCGACCTATGGGTCTCTTCAGTGAGGAGTTGGGACATTAGATCTAAAAAACCAACTCAAGCAAAGCATTTATCTAAAAGATAATTGTTAGAAAAAGATCTGAAACTTTTAGACATCTACATGTCTTTAAAGTCAGCTCTCTAGCTGAAAAAATCATATGGGCCTGAACTTAATTCAGATACTCCATATATTAGTAGGCTTAGCTCTTTAATTTGGTTTTTTAGATCTAATGTCCCAACTCCTCACTGAAGAGACCCATAGGTCGAAACCGGTCTGGGGATGGGGACCACGATTTGAATGCCTTCTCTTGTAGTAGCATTTATCATAAATAAAAAAAAAAAGCTTGTTTAGAGCTATTAGCACGCTCTTAACTTTACATATTAATAAGTGCAAGCTATATATAAGTCATGTGACTTCTGACTTGTTACTATTACTATTTTTGTTTCTAATAAATAATGTCATTTTGATGTATATTATTTTGTAAATTCTGCAATTATAAAAAATACAATTAATTAATTTTATTTTTAATTTCTGAATTATACAGAAATTTTTTTTTTTAAATTCATCCGCAATTATAAAAATTACAGCTATGAGAATAATACAATGTCTGGCATTGTCGGTGGTTTTGTAAATCATAATATAGGTTTTTGTTACACTAGAGCAATGTACTGACTGTGCCTTCAGCCTGTCAAAGACATCGGAGATTCCCCTGTCAATTCCAGTGCTATGTGCTGTATTTTATAATTGAGCATTATATTGACCGTGCCTTTGGCCTGTTAATGACATCAGAGGCCCCTGTGCCCATTCCAGCACTATGCGCTGACTTTTCTAATTTTCAGTCAAAAAATGAGACATATTTTCAAATTGTTTGTTTTATATATTTTTAACATGAATAATTGAGTTAATTACCATCGAAAATGTTGTAAAGATAAGATAATTTTTCACGCAAGTAAACTTACACTTAATTACTTTTCATTTCTAAATTATTTTGACGCACACATGTACTTTTTTTTTATTTTTTCCAACCAATGACATATTACCCTGAAGCCATATCAGTCTGATCTTGCGATCTTTAATGTGCTGGGTCCATGTGATTTGTGGACAAATTTTAGCGATTGCATTTGTCCGCAAATCATTTGGAGATGTTATCTTAAAGATCTGAAGATCAGACTGGTATGGCTTCAGGATAATACATCATCGGTTGGAAAATACTAAAGAACCACAAAATATTATGACCTACACCCATATTAAACAAATCCTTAATGATATTATAAATACATGTTGCAAATAATTCATTAAATTTTATGCTGCAGTTTTAAAATAAAGATGCAAAACTAAATCCATGTTAAGTGGGTAGGTAGTCAAACAAGCTAGGATTGATGATAATCAGACTATTGCAGTGATGAATTATTCTATTTTAAACACAGGATTCACATTATTGCATCTTAATGGTGTGAATAACTTGATAAAAGATATGATATGGTTCTAACACTGAGTTGCTAAAAAATTGAATTACAAGAGTACAAAGAACGAATGCTCCACCCTTGTTGATAATCAAGATTTAGAATTTGATTGTAGTACTACACATATTTAGTTATTCGATTTGCTTTTAGGTAGAAAAATTAAAAATACATTTTAGTGGGTCTCCCATGTGTTATCCTCCCAAATAGAAGTTGAGCCAAACCATTTCATTCAGTTGACCAAATTGACTTTTTTCATCTTCTTTAGATATGAGCTCAGGCTTGACTATTGTGTTAAACTGCACAGGGCCATTAATTAAGTTTTTTTAAAAATGTAAAATTAATTTAATAATGAAACTTTTCATATAATCAATTTAAATCCTTATACAATAAAAAAAATATTTTTTTACTCTTCAGAAAATAAAACATAAAAAATCTTTCTAGAAAAACAAAGTTACTAACCTCTACTAGCCAGTCAAAGAGTCGTGAATAGAGTCCTTTTGCCCAAGCATCACGAGTGTAAGTTGCTTGTTCTAAATTCAAAGTTACATTAATAGATTCTGTTTTACCGCCCCATTTGCTGTCCATCTGTCGACTTGTCAATTTCACTCTTATCATTTCCTGATCAATTCCCATAAGATAAGCAGGAAAGGCCAAAACTAAATATATATATATGTCAATGCATTTTTAAAAACTATTATATAAATAAAGAATTTGGAAAAAAAAATTAAATTCTAACTTAATAAATTATTATTATGATATTAAAATCATTATTGATAACAGATTACATACAAATATTATCATGCAAAACCATAAAACAATACAATACTACATTAAATCCAAAATTTTACCAAAATCCTTACACAACCATGGTTTCATCTATTACAAATAGACCTTCTCAAGTGAAAATCAAACTAAAGGAAATAACATATATATACAAACAAACAAACCTTCCCATAATTCATTTCAAACTCCACCTTCCCTTTATATCAAAAGAAGTCTTCATAAGATTGATAGCCTCAGAATCAAGAAGATTTATCATCAGAGTTTCCATTCTTCTTTTTAACGCATTCTTTTCATAAAAAATAACTGAAGCATTGTTAAACAATATTCTATGACCTGTATTTAATTCATGAATATATAAAACTGAGTTAAGATACCTATGTTTAACTCTACTTATATGAACCATAATCCTTTCATTAAGGCAAAACTTACTCTGGCCTACATAAAACTTACCACAACTACATGGAATCTTATAAACAATATCAGGATTTCAGTAAAATTTTGGATTTAATCTAGTATTGTATTGTTTTATGGTTTTGCATTTTTATTTTTGCTAGTATAATGTTAGGCAGGTTTGGTTTTCTAAATATTATCATATATATATATATATAATAAAACAAATTTAAGTTATACAGACAAACATATGATGAACTACAATATATAATGACGTGATTAGAATAAGGATAATCCAGATTTGAAGAATATAGCATTTTATATGAGTGGATACTTAATTTTATTTATACATCTAATTTATAATTGCTTCAAAAGCTAAGCTTACTTAGGATGTTAATGATATTAAAAATAAAAGTTAAAATATTGTTCAACCAAAAAAGATATTAGACTGCCAATCTTTGTTCATAATATATCTAAGTAAGAATTTGGGAACATGCAAATTCATATTAGACTAATCTGTTGCTTTAAAAAAAAGTAACATGTTGTAGTCATATGGTTCTAAGAGTATGGATAATTACAGAAACATTATAAAGATGAAAGAACTTAATACGCTTTTAAAACAATTGCTTAAGATTAATTATGTGCTTGTAAAATGAAAGAAGTGTTAAGATGAAAAATATGGACAAGTTTCAAAGGAGTAGAGCATTATTATATAAGACACATGTGAGTTCAAGATGTATCTTAAATGGCTTAATGAGGAAAATTTTAATTGGAATTGTGCCTTGAAGTAAATTAAATAGAAATTTCAACCATGACTGAGAAAGTCAATGATTTTGAAACTGACAATTGGAAAGATTGATTGTAGATATCGATAAGTATTAATTATTTTCTTTATATCTTTAAATAACATCCTAACTAGAGACTTGATATTATATTGGTTCAATAGATCAGCATGAACCAAAATATTGTTCAATGGATTTTGTCAGAAGATGAAAATAAAGATAGATATTCATGAGTTAGAAGTTGACAACTACATTATTAATGCAGAAGGAGACATATGGATGGAATTAATTATAGAATTAAACTAGAATGGAGTGCTTTTGAGTATTATACATACATTTATTAAATATAATAATTTTTATTATCAATCAATATACCTCAATTACTTATATACATATATAATAAATTTAATGTCAGATATAGCAATTTTAAATGTGTATGTTATAAAATTTATTTATATTACATAATTGATTTAGTCTTTGTCAAGATTATTAAAAATGAATGATTAATACATATATTTTAAAAAATAAAAGTTATGCATTGCACAGAAGCAAAACTCTCCACAAGTAATGCTACTCAGAGCAAGCCATAAATAATGGTGATCATGATGTTTAGTGATTATGTATATTTGCAATAAAACTAATTTCATTTTTTTTCTTTTTTTTATTAAGGAAAATACACATACAATTACAATATAAAATCTTGTTGGTATACATTTGTTTGGATTTGCTACACATATTATAACAATCATTAGTAAATAATTTTCCTTAATTAGAAAATATACCCATTTGATACATTAGTTATTACTGTGACAAATTAATTTCATGATCAGAGCAAGAAGCTCATCGTTCAAACTTAGTCTATAATTATTGTGTACTAGTTTTATACCAGAAACAACTGGCTCTTTATTTAGTGATTAGCCAGTGATCATTGTGCAGTCCATATTTTGATTGACAGTGATCATTTGTCATTCTCCATCTAAGTGAACCATTTTTAATCTTGAATTAAATTTTAATTAGCATGCCTGAGGATTGGCTCTTCATCCAGTGGCCTAAGTTGCCCCAAGTTTCCCCGAAGAGCTTTTCCTTCGAATAAATTTTTTACACACCTCTCATGGCTCTTTACTTTCTCGTTTAAAAATGAAATAATTCCTCGTTAACCACATGGGATGAAGCAGAAACATTTCCATTCTAATTGCAGCAAAGACACCATGTTTATTCTTGAAAGTTGTTTTTATCCAAATTGGTATATTATATTTACAGACTGATAAAAGAGTTGTCCCATTGGTTAGTGTAAAAAATTTGAATTTGGGCTTGAAAGTACTGTGTTTCACTATTCCTTTCAGAAAGTTTCCTTCATATTGACATTGATTTCATTTTATAGCAATTTTAAATTCATACTTTTTCACTTCTCCATCCCACTTACTGTAAGCTTTAGTAAGTGATTATAGACACCAAATGTCAGTGCTTAATAAATTCCTATTCGATGCTGTCCTATTTAAAATCCCCAGATTAGCTTAAAGCTCATGGTTTTCATCAGTGAAGAGCTTTGGATCTTGGAACAGTGCATCTGGGTCTTTAACTAATGCATCTTCTTTCTAGCTACTATCATTTACCTCTATATTATACTATTAAGCCATCATCCCAATCTGAAAAACATATAAATATTATCAACCTAAGCCAATTTGCTTGTATAATCATATAGATCTGCATCCAGTTCAATTTCTATATATTAAGGCATTGTTTTTTTAATAGTTATAAACATCTCTACCCTGCGATCAGGATTTAATAAACTATTACATGACTGTACAAGCAAGTTTGCTTAGATTGATATCTTTTATATGTTTTTCATTTGAGCTAATAGCTTGATAATATAATATAGAGGTAAATGAAAGGTACAGTAATATCCTAAAGTTCCAGATGCACTGTTCCAAAATCCAAAGTTACTCACTGATGAAAGCCATAAGCTTGATACTAGTCTGGGGATTTTAGATAGGACACATGAGATAGAAATTTATTAACACTGCCATTTGCAATCTATCATTACTTACTACTTACAGTAAGTCACACAGAGAAGATGAAAAGTATATTGACATAACAGCTATATATCACAGCATCCTACCTGAAGACCCTAGGTCCAACCATAGTTAAATATGTTCCCCTTCTTAAAGATGGAAAATCCAGACTGTTACATTACATTATATCTAATGAATCTTAATTTTAAATTTAATTAAACAGTAGCATCTGAAAATCTTAAGCAATTTGCCTATTGATATTCTAAAAGTCTTGGTTCCCGAGCTCATTGGATTTCAAAATTTATTGGTTATGTAGCATTCACTTAATTATGAAAAAATGAACAGTAGAAACTTAAATAGTATTATTGTATTAATTAAACAAAATTAAATGGTAATTTATTAAAGATCATTGCTTAAAATGTAAGATATTTTGAATAAATAATACAACCTTTTATCCCAATTCATAATAAACTAGTCTGAAATCACACGACATATTCTATGCATCTTCAGTTAATTTTATACTATTGGTATTTAAATAAGTTTTCTAAATTTGGTAGCCATTTTGTTCTATCTTGAAAATAAACAGCACACAAATTTTAATTGCTTTTTTCCTTTATGTTCACGATTATTTAAATTGTTAATAAATAGTTACTAATTTTCAACTAATTTTTCCATAGTATAATCAATGTCCTGTACATGAGGGGTCAGACTGACCTTAGATCAACATGAATGTGACAAGAATCTCGGCCTCAGTTGGCCTTTGAGCATTCCATCATCAGATTTTCAATTGGATGGATGTTTGAAGAGTTGGAGTGTGGAGTACATTGAATCCTGTCCATTAAAGTATGAGGTTTGGCTATCTTACTATATATCTGAGCACTTATGGCATATGTAGAGATGGTAATCTGGACCAACTGAGATTGCTGGTTTAGCATGTAATACGTGTATTGGTGATTATTTATCTTTTCAACATATATTTGTTCAAGTGTATCAGTGTTATGAGATAGAGTGGAGAGTGGTGGGTCGTGTGAAAGTCTGTGCTTGTATACCCTATATATTACATATATAAACACAGGTATATAATAAGCCTGTGTGTTTCAGTTATTACATAAAGTTCTTTGTAAAAAATGAATAAATTATTATTTTGTAAAAAACAAAAAACTAACAAATTGGATTTTTTTTTAAAAAAAAAACCCACAATACTCTGAAGAACAATACTCCGGATTTTTGGATTTTGATTTTATTTTTCAATTTTATATACCTGCCTTTTTTCTATTGATGTAACTTTAACATTGTTATAAATTACTTTTTGCAGTGTCTCTGCAACCATCTTTATAGTATCAAGCCAAATTGTCGGTATATTTGTAATAAAAATTATACACAGATGAACCTTCAAAATACATTATTTATATCTATAATCTGTGAAAATCATCTTATCAACAAATTATACAATCTATATATGTGTGGGTGCTCATTTATATGTGTACTTTGAGATTATAATTTATTTGGCAAAAAAATACCGCATGGACTAATTATTGATTTTTTTAAAAAAAAATACAATTAAAAATAAAACAACTGCTGTTGCTATTAATACTACTACTACTATTACCACCACTACTGCTGACATCACCACCACCACCATTACTACTACTACTACTACTACTGATTATTGTCATTATTATGTTTTTAAAAAAGGTAACTCAAACAATATTTAGATATTTCAGATTACACACATACGTTTACATATGAAATTAGTTGTTTTGCAGAAGCAAATTGATTTGCAAATGTACATAGTATGTATTAGGGCGAATAACAGTTTTGAAAAGGCCAAATACTTATATAAAGATATGACAAAGATTAGTATTACAATTCTGAAGATTTCTCTTTTGATTGATGTGAGATATCTGTTAGGCTTAGGTTAGTGGTTGTTGTCCATTTGCTTTGAAGGGAAGGGGGGTACAATTTTTAAAACAGGTGAAAGATTATATAAATGTCACTGATTCATAAAGTTTGCACATCTTTTGTTATAGAGCTACTATACGAAATTGATTAGGAACAAGGCCTACATTCAGAGATTATTTCTGATAAATTACAAGTGTGTAATGTATAAGCTTTTTTGCTTCAGTAAATACGCTATATTAGAGTTCACTATTTGAATCTATTTTGTTGTAATGATTGTGTGGGAGTAGTATCTAATTTTTGCAAATATCTGGGATTAGTTTTTGTCTCAGCATCCAGTATGGGTAGCAGACTGGTCTGAGGTGATTTTATCTCAGTTGTTTGTGATTTTTCCCTTGGGAGTCATATTATGCCTTTATTTAGCTGGTAATAAGGCTACTTGTTGTTTGAAGAGTGACCAAGTGGCAGCAAGTATATCTGGATGAGCTATTTTGTGATCTCTGATTTTTAACTGCGACAACTTATTGTAAAAGATAAAGAGATGTCTTGTATATTTTTAAAGGCAAAGGTGCATTGTTTGCATCAGAATGCACAGAGAATGAATATGGCTGCATGTACTGCAGACATTGAGTATCCATGATATGCATTGATATGTTGTTTTGAGATGTTAAACCATCTATATGTGTTACACAATTATCATTTATGTCTGTGCTAGTGTTAGGCATTTGTAGATTAAATGTTTCTTTAGCATAATGACATAGCCTACAGAATGGGTCAATGGTAGTGTACAGTCATGAATAATGGAAGTAAGTTGTTGGCAGGGCATGGGGGTAGATTTTGATTGTGAAGTTAAACAATTTAGGCTCCAGTGATCATTTTTTGAAGTTGTGAAGTAGGTTTTTATTGTTGATCCCCAGCATTGGAGGATTATTGGTGGTTTGTTCTTGATGCATGAGGGTGCAGATCTGCCAATATATATATATTTGCTAGTGAATTGGGCAAATATCTGGACAGCTGTTGTTTTATGCTGGTAGATGATTGATAACAGCTATGAGTGTTGTGAAGGAGGTCTGTCAGTTGGTACAATTTGAAGCAGACATTGTAATTGTGGGAACAATTTTAAGATGGCAGCTATTACGATTTTGGTCTCTTGTATTTGAAATTGCTTATGTCATGTAAACTAAGTCCATCATTTGTGAGTGGTTGGATGAGATATCTAGTTGAGATGGTGATGGTCTTTTTATATCATAAGAACTTATGGCAAATGGATTTGATTCTGGATTTGAATGTTTTAAAGAAGGGTATGATGGGTAGATAGTATATAATTTTAGTGATGACAAGTTGATTGAATAGTTATACTTTTGAGTATATTGAAAGAAATGCATTCGATAGAGAGTTGGTGATCTGCTCAGCTTCATCTTTAAGTTTGTTCTGTATATAACATCTCATTGTTGTAACCTCTAAGTGAAATGGAAAACCAAGAAAAGCATTTGGTTTGGACTAAAATTATTATGAAAACTGTATCTTAAATTCAAGGTATATTCTTTGTGTATCATCTTTATACATAAGGAATACGTTTTAATTTTGTCTAATTTGATTTTGGAAATTATTTGAAAGTGAATTGTACATGTTTGGAATGAAGCTCAAGCCTGTAATTTATACATACTCAGTATGCGAAGACCAGCCCATTAGAGAATGTAAATCCATGATTTTGTAAATACTTTACTTCAAAACATAAAACAATGCAAAATTATAATAAATCAATGAGTTTTTTTATTTTAAAAATTTCAAAATAATGAAAAATCATCTTTATTTATATAAAATATAAAAAGTGATAACACATAAATTATAAATAAATAAATATTTATTATAAAAAATCAATTATAAATTATTTCCTTCTTTTCTGGGCTAATGTAATAAACAGCTGTTGATGAACATATAAACAGTGAATATCATATGGCAGTAATAAACCTGAATATTTAAAAATCTATCTTTTCTGAGGAATGTGTTTATTAACAGTCGTCTGTTACAAAAAATTATAACATTACACAATTGACATATTTAAATTCATTAAATTCAATCTTATTAGAGTATATATTTGTGTATTTACTTCTTGATTAAATATATAATGATTTTAGCTTTAAATATGTATCTTTGATAAATTTATCTAAAAATGAAATTAATAAAATTTTTACATATCTAAGATATACTTCTTTGTTTGCTTGTACATAATAAAAACACATTTAATTTATTAGTAACTATTATTGTCTTAAATAAATATAAATATTTTTAGTTTCTGAAGTATAGTTAAAGAATAGAAGATAGAGTATAATAACTGAAGAAAAAGTTTTCTAAATTCATATAATGTAGTACTGTATTATTTTTCTTCACTGGTTAGTTTTTCAATAACTAGGAATTAAGTAACTAACAAATCTAAAGTGAAGTACTTAAATGTTTTCATAAAGAGTACAAATCACTCATCTCTCCCAAATTAAGTAAAGATGATTCGGAGTTTTGTAAACAAAGTTTAATCTAATCTTCAATCTTTTATTAAATTTCTTTTTCTTTAAAAAAAGTAAAAAATGCAGATTTATATGCTCAAATAATTCAAATCATTGAGCTACATTATTAAGCTTGTATATTCTATTTAATTTTAAACTAAAAATATTTGCAGAACGACTGCGACTAAAATAATGATAAGAAATTCATATTCCAATTTTTCAACAAAATCTGATAAAAATGTAATCAGCCAAAAGAAGTTTCTTTATTTGTTCTGCTTTTGATGGGTATATTGAAACTTCAATCATGATTAAAGTCTAGTAATTACAGATATAATTCAACATTTTGATAGTTATTTTCAGATTTTTAAAAAAGGTAAAAAAAAAAAATAAGATTAACATCAAATAAGTTTCATTTCATAACAAAATTTTAATATAACATTATATACATGTCAGTAATGATGTTACTAAAAAGTTTATATTTTAAATATAAGCCAACTATTTCTATTTATACATCTGATTATTTATCAGTTTATCTGTCCATCCATCCACCCTACTATCTGTCTACATATCTATCTATCTACATATTCATCTATTTATTTATAACATTACTATCTTTCTGCCTGCCTGTCTATTTATTTATCTGTCTGGTTTGTCTTATATATATAAAATACATATTTTGCGGGTTCATCCGTGTTAAAAACTTTTAATATTAATATACTGACGTTTCGACTTGGTCACACAAGCCATCCACAGAGTTATAACTCTGTGGATGGCTTGTGTGACCAAGTCGAAACGTTAGTATGTATTTTATATATTTAACCCGTGCAAATCTTCGTTTTAACATATATATATATATATAAGCCTTTAATAGGTAGTAAATATATTCAATTACTTGGATTTTGTTTTCTATCATATATGTGATTATACATGATTATAAAAAAAAATATTTTTACCAAGATAATTACAACTCGTCTACACAAAATATTGGATTTCCACCAACAAAGAGAACAAGCTGAATTTAAAAGTGGTTTTAGTACAATAGATCCTATCCAGGTATTGAGAGAAGTTATAGAAAGGACAAATGAATATGAATTGCAATTATGCTTTGGATTTGTGGATTATGAAAAGGCATTTAATTTTATAAATATTTCTACAGTGATTAAAGCATTGGATCATCAAGGTATAGATCTAGGATGTTGTCATATTTTAAAAAATATTTATAAAAATGTAACAGCAACAATTAGATTATGTAATGATACTAGGATAGTCAACATTGAGAAATGTGATAAACAGAGCAAAACTCTTCATACAGTATTGCCACCTGTGCTAAACAGAGTAATCAATAGATGCCAGAAGGCTTGTGCAAAAAATCCCTATCTAATGCCTACTCATCCAATATCCCCAGACTAGTTTCTGGCTTGTGGCCTTCGTCAGTGAGGAGCTTTGGATCTGAGAGCACTGCATCTAGATCTTAGGATCTAATGCAACCCTCTAGCAACCACCTTTTATCTCTACTTAACTACTAAACTATGAGAATGAAATTGAAAACACAAAAAATATTTTCAATCTAAGCTCAATAGCTTAAATAGTCATATGGGTCTGAACTCAGTTCAGCACCCATACATTTTGGTGTCTTTGGCTCTTTTACAACCATAGCCACCACTATCCTATTAGGCAGGATTGGTGTTAAACCATTAAGCATCACATGATCACATTTCCTATACTAGCACATTAATTGTTAATAAACAGAGCAAAACTCTCCACACAGTATTGCCACCTGTGCTAAACAGAGTAATCAATGGATGCCAGAAGGCTTGTGCAAAAATCCCTATCTAATGCCTACTCATCCAATATCCCCAGACTAGTTTCTGGCTTGTGGCCTTCGTCAGTGAGGAGCTTTGGATATCAACAATTAATGTGCTAGTATAGGAAATGTGATCATGTGATGCTTAATGGTTTAACACCAATCCTGCCTAATAGGATAGTGGTGGCTATGGTTGTAAAAGAGCCAAAGACACCAAAATGTATGGGTGCTGAACTGAGTTCAGACCCATATGACTATTTAAGCTATTGAGCTTAGATTGAAAATATTTTTTGTGTTTTCAATTTCATTCTCATAATTTAGTAGTTAAGTAGAGATAAAAGGTGATTGCTAGAGGGTTGCATTAGATCCTAAGATCTAGATGCAGTGCTCTCAGATCCAAAGCTCCTCACTGACGAAGGCCACAAGCCAGAAACTAGTCTGGGGATATTGGATGAGTAGGCATTAGATAGGGATTTTTTGCACAAGCCTTCTGGCATCCATTGATTACTCTGTTTAGCACAGGTGGCAATACTGTATGGAGAGTTCTGCTCTGTTTATCAACAATTAATGTGCTAGTATAGGAAATGTGATCATGTGATTGAGAAATGTGTATGACAGGGTGACTCTATATTTCCAAAACTTTTTACAGCAGTGATGCAAGAAGTATTTTGTGGATTAAAATGTGAAGCTAAAGGAGTGAAAGAAAATGGAGATTATTTAAGTCATTTAAATTTTGCAGATGATGTAGTTATTTTTTCAAATAATGCTTTAGCTTCAGGAAATATTGCAGGAGTTATCAGATGAAAGCAGAACTAAAGATAAATGTTAAAAAGACTAAAGTAATGTTCAATGGATTTCTTCAAAATATGAAAATAAAGATTGTTTAGATAAGTTAGAAGAAGTTAACAGCTACAAATATATTGGTCAGATTATTAATACAGATGGAAACATAATGGATGAAATTAATCATAGAATTAAACTTGGTTGGAGTGCTTTTGGCAGAAATAACTTGATATGTTTGAAAAGGAAGATTTTTAATAAATGTGTTTTACCAGTTCTTACTTATGGATCCGAGACTTGGACACTTTATAGAAGAGCAATATAGAAACTTCAGACCACTCAAAAGTAGTATGGAGAGATGCATGTTAGGAGTAACAAGAAGAGATCGAAAACACAATATATGGGTAAAAGAACAAGCAAATGTTACTGACCTCATTGGAAAAATTAAAAAATTGGAGTTGGATTGGAAATATTGCTAGAAGAGATGATAATAGATGGATAATTGAATCTTAAATTGGATTACAAGAGATTTAAAAGATCCAGAAAGAGACCACATGTGAGATGGATGGATGAAATAACAAAGTGTGTAGGGGTGATGTGGAGAAAAGATGCTAAAGATCAGAGAAGATGGATTGAATTTGAAGAGATCATCCTGCAGTGGAACGATAATGGTTAATGATGACATGATTATATTCTTTTTTTAGAATAAATAATGATTTCTATTTAATTGATTTATTATTTTTTACCTTAAAAGTTGACTTTAAAAAACAAAAACAAATCCTAATTCAATTTAATTCATATAAACACAAGTTTGATTTAATTATTTTTAGTTACAGTTACTTGATTCTGATCCTTTTTTTGGCATATATTATAACAGACGAATACATAAAAATCAACTAAATATAAAATAAAAACAAACTGAATGTTTTTTAAGATTTTCCAACTTATTCAATCTATGAAACAATTAATTAATTATACAATCATCTTACACTTTTTAGAAAAATAAAATATTTATGTGAATGAATATAATTAAAACTATCAGAAACATTTTAATAAAAAACATTAAAAAATGCAAAAGGTACTCTAAGATTTATTAAAACTCGAATCTTACAAATATAAAAAGAACAATATACGGGACAGAGAAAAGTGAATAACTCCGTGTGTGTAAATTTAAAAAATCAGATATATTAATCTTTAACTGAGGTTTAAAGTTTATGTCTGTGCTAGAGATAATCTCTAGTTTCGAAAATGATTAGTAATAATCATTAGTATATTTATCAGAAATGGATGGCGTCAAAGTTGTGAGTGGAGGGAGTTTGACAATGGTAAATGAAAAAGTAACAATTTACTCTAGATAAATACTTTGCATATAATAAAGATATATATGAGAGATAGTGACCTGGGCCAACTGATGAGTGCTGGTTCAGCACGAAATGCATCTTGGGGGTCATTTGTCTTTTATTATATCTTTATTTATATGAATTTGAAAAGAATGGGGAAGTGTGGATGTGTTTATTATATCTATAAAGTTACACAATAGTTTAGGAAAGCAAATTGGAATTCTGTTCACCTAGAATTATTTTCAGTAATAATAACTTGCGACAAAGAATCAAAACTGCCAAACGGAATATTTGCATTGTATCCATCGAGAATTTTATCTGGGATATTAATAAAAACCAGAAAGCAAGCTTTTATTTAAATTTCTGAAAGTATTGCTAAAAACTTACGTGAAACTTTTTTTTTTTGTTATATATAAATATTAATATTAATTCTGATTTTGGTAACAAATGAGTTTTATTTAAAAACTTTTGGTTTTATTTAGCTGAAAAAAATAAAATGAGGAATAGTTTACTCATTCACAAGTTATGAGAATTATAAGAGTAATTAAGAACTTTTGACAATTCTGAATTTGAGTAGCTAAAATGAGTCATTGATTTCTGTATGTTCCCAAGTAGTAATTAAACAATATTTTACCAAAATTTTGTAAAGTTTCTGTAAATAACAAACTTTCACACGATCCACCACTCTCCACACTATCTCATAACACTGATACACCTGAACACACATATGTTGAAAAGATAATTAATCACCAATATACGTATTTCATGCTAAAACAGCAATCATCAGTTGGTCCAGATTACCATCTCTACACATATATGCTACAAGTGCTCAGATATATATTAAGATAGCAAATCCTTCTACTTTAATGGACAGGCTTCAATGTACTCCACACTACAACTCTTCAACTGTCCATCCAATTGAAAATCTGATGATGGAATGCTCAAAGGCCACCCTTAGGCCGAGATTGTTGTTACACCCATGTTGACCTAAAGATCAATCTGACTCCTCATGTACAGGACATAATCCATTAAATACATACAAGGGATAGGCAGACATCTCTAATATGTAATAGATGAAATACACAGGCTTATATATACCTGTGTCTATATATGTAATAGACAGGGTATGAGCACAGACTTTCACATGACCCACCACTCTCCATACTATCTCATAACACTGATACACCTGAACACACATATGTCAAAAAGATAAATAATCACCAATATACATATTTCATGCTAAACCAGCAATCATCAGTTGGTCCAGATTACCATCCCAACACATATATGCTATAAGTGCTCAGATATATATTAAAATAGCCAAGCCTCACACTTTAATGGACAGGCTTCAATGTACTCCACACTCCAACTCTTCAACATGTGTGTTCAGGTGTATCAGTGTTATGAGATAGTGTGGCGAGTGGTGGGTCATGCGAAAGTCTGTGCTCATATATCCTATATATTACATATATAGACACAGGTATATAATAAGCATGTGTGTTTCAGTTGTAAATAACAAGGTTTAATAAAATTATTAATATTGTTACTTTTTAAAAAAAAATATGATTAAAAAAATACTGAATGCATATGTTAAATTATGATTACATAGTCGATTTTTGCTATTATACTAATGAAAAATTCTTAAAATGAATGATGATTTAAATCAGAATTCCAACTTTAAGTAGGAAATTAAAGACGGTTATTAAAACCCGGCTTACCAACTGAAGTGCTTAGTAAATGACAAAGTGGGAACAATAATGTTTTTGACCACAATAATCTAGAAGAATTTTTAAAAAAGAGGTACTTGGTATACAGGTAAATAATAAAACCTTAACAGATATTTAAAAAAGATGAAAGGAAATAAGATCTTTGATTATTTTTAGCATCATAAAATTGATAAGTATATAAATGATATTTCTATTTCTGTTTGGCTCTTCATGATCTTGATTACCATCTTTTACATTAAACCATTTCTGTTATTTCAAAAATTTTATTACCTTTTTAAACCTCAAATGTCAAATTCTCTGATCATTTATTTACAGGATGCACAATGATAAAAAATAGTAGTTCAAGGACTAATTTCAGTCACATTTTCCATGACTCACAAAGAAGTACTCATGCTTATAAGTTGATTACCTGCGTGTTATAAAGTAGTATGTGATTTTGAACCCATCACTATGATATGTTTACTTTACAAAATTTAATAAAAAAGACACCGAATTGTTATAATTCTAAAATTCTTTTATTTTTTTAGATTACACATTCCATACATAAGTATCATAAAAATTCTTTGATTTTATTTTCCTTATAGTATTTATTTCATTTTAAAATGTTAATTGCATAATATATTTTTTATTGCAAAAGCAAAAGACCTCTTTTGCAGACATTCAATTGACAGTCAAAATCCTGATACCAGAGTACCAAATATCATCTCCGAATGTTATATAGTTTTAATGAATACAATCTCATCAAAATAAAATCATTTCTAATTATTGCATTCGTGTTTTCCTTTTTTTATCTATCAAATCACTATTTATCTTCTTCAATTAGTCAGAATGTATTTGCTTTATAAACATCCAACAGCCATAAATAATATCCAACAGCAAAAAGCTAATCTAAAATTCTGGCATCAATGCTTAGAAAAATAGCTGTAAAACAAATTAAGAGTCAAATCAGAGTATATTTTGTTTGGTAAATATCTTTATTTTTGAAGATTTTTATGTCGATTTTGTAGATAATATTCCCCACTTTTCTTCCAAGGTGTAAGCTTGTGGTTAAGATCTGTAGAGGTCCCTACCTTCGCATTTTCAACCGCACATGCTTTAGATTTATTCCCTTAGTAAATATTACTTACATATAATCAATGTGCATTAAATAAATTTATAGTTGATTTAGTAAATAATCTTTCAAACTTCAGGAAAGATTGCAGAGCTATCAGATGAAAGTAAGGAAGTCAGATTAAGATAAATGATAAAAAGACTAAACTAATATTCAATGGATTTTCTCAAAAAAGACAAGCAAGAAGGACAGTCATGAATTGAAAGATGTTAGTAACTGCATATACTTAGTTCATATTATTAATACAGATGGGAATGTTATTTTATAAAATTATTTATAGAATTAAATATGGATGGAGTGCTTTTGATAAAAATAACTTAATATTAAAATAAAATATGCATATGTGTTTAAAAAGAAAGGTTTATTTAATAGATGTGTTCACCAATTCTTACTTATAAATATGAGACATAGACATGCAACAAGCAAAGCAATAGAGGGAATTCAGATCACTCAACAAAGTATGAAGAGATGTATGTCAGGAGTAACAAAAACGATCAAAAATGAAATGCATGGTTGAAAGAACAAACCGTTATCACAAATAATATTGAAAGAATGAAAAGACTAAAATGGAATTGGGCTGAGCATAATGCATCGTAAAAGGTATAGAAAGAGACCATATGTGATATGGATGATTGAAATATAATTTTTTTTTGATATAATGTAAAGAAGAGAGGCAAGATTTAAAAAATATCATAATCTCTTTATTATCACACAACTTTAATTTCAATGTGAATGGCTGACCTCTGTTTAATAAACTATCCATCACATTTATAAAATATGTCTCTTTGATTTTTCTTTTCCTCAAATCATTTCCACATAATATTATCAAAACCAAACCTTTCATTACTTGAATGTCTGCAAATACAGATTTTAATCTATCCATAAAAATAATGTAAAATCTTTATGCAATAGTTCATATTCATGAATTCTCTTTTTTTAATGCACATTTCAATTCAACTAGTATAATCTAATCCACACTTGTACACCACCTTATATATAATGTTAAATTTGTTCAGGTACCCCTATTAATATTTAACCAACTAATATTTGGTAAAACAATAAAATGAAAAGCAACTCCTAATACAATTGTTATAATCATACCATTCAGTCTATTATTATGTACACTAATGAAATCTACATTTTCATTACTTTTATTTACCCATCTATGTATAAATTTATAAATATAACTAAAATATCATGCTTAATTCAATATTTCATTAACATAAATTTCAATATTGGATAATTGATCATTTTGAAATTTACATATTTTATTTGTAAATAAAAATGCTTGAATATTAGTCAATTTGTACATAAAAGGAATCTTCAAATGAGAGTGTATAAATTTTCTAATAGGTAACAGTGTCATAAACACCTTATTTTCTCTCCATTAACTTAAATCAGGTGTTTTATATTACATAAAATTGTTCTCAGAAATAGTAGTACATTTCAAACTATCAATTTTGTTAATTTAGCTGTGTGATATTCAGCTATAACTGGTGATCCAACAATAAATATATATTCAACAGATTTAAAAATAACCTTTAATACTGTAACGGTAAGAAAAATAGACCTGCTTTAACCTAACCTAGAGATGCAGATAGAGGGGGTTCGAACCTCACCTACTCCTCTAGATTGCTACTAAGTGACTTACTCCCCAAACCTCACTAGAATTTAATCTTAATGTATGGCTGGTGGTCAGGGAGAGAAGAGACCACAAAAAGGAATTTGTACATATATAATGATCAGATGTAGATACGTATGTCACAAAAGAAAACAATACTAAGTGGTTGTATTTATAGTGAATGAAAGATAACAGAAACTTTTATTATTTACATTAAAAGAATTCATACAATGCTTTATTAATAGTGTCACAGGCTATTTTCACTGCAAACGGATAGACATATATGAAAGATCCGTTGATTGTAATGATAAGAACAGACAAAATTTTACGTTATAATTTTTTCTTTAAAATATTCCAGCCAATGGAAGTGTTACGTAAAAGAAATCAAGAGAGAGAGACATGATTCATTAACTCTATGGATGGTGAACATGGAATTAAATAGGTGGTCAAACTCAACTAAACACTTTGGACCAGTTTGAATCATAGCCCTACTGATGGTTTAAGAAGAATGATAAAGTGACCCCAGCAGGAATTTCCAGCTATAATTGAAACATTTCAAGATATTTCGAGAAAGATTTCCTAATAAATATAAATATACAATACCATGCACAAAGGCGATAGCATATAGTGGGCTGTGAAGCTCAAGACATAACAGTTACCAAGAGGTTAACACAAGACTGGATAGCTCTCTGTCTCTAAACAAGATTAGAGAGAAAAATGGAACCCGTTCGCTAAACGCGTGACCTGGATTCAGGATCAGAGTTTTTGTTGCTTATGTCCAGTTATGTACATTGAAAGGATTGAGATCGTCATGAGATCCAGAACATTTTATTTATTTTAAGAAGATCCAAATGTAGGTATGTCAACCTAAGTGAACTTGGCAAAAAGAAGTACTGTAATATATGCTGAGCGGCCCAGTAGATCACCCAAGGCATGATATCATATAAATACGGTCAACGACCTTTAAATTTAAAAAGAAACCCTCTGCAAAAACATATATATATTACGAACGCTCAACTATCACTGAAAATCTGCAGAAAATAGTAACTTTCCCTTTATAAAATTCAGATCACTAAAACAAGAGGGCGGATATTTTATTGATTTAGTTGAAGTTTAACCAACACACCACAGAGCCAATGCTATTTAATAATTTTTAATACATATTGTCAAAATGTACTCTCTCTTATTACTAAAATATAAATGCGAACGTTTTATTTCACGCTCTTTAAAATATAACTTTAAATTTGTAACCCTTCATTGACGAAAATATAAAGGCATTTGATAGGATCTTTCTTTTTATATATATATATATATATATATATATATATATATATATATATATATATATATATATATATATATATATATATATATATAAAATCAAATTAAAATATTGTAAGTTTTCTAATAAAATATTTAGCAACTAAATCTTGATTTTAAAAATAGAGTTTTTGCACTTTCTATGATTTGCTTCTTTTTCCTTCCAAAATATCTATATAAAATAAATAACTTAATTACTGGAGTATAATGGTGGAAAGTTAAACGAAGTAATTTTCAATTAAATTTATAAAGGCTATTACCGCCATTATACATATAATAATCCCATCCATTACGATGTAAAAAAAAAAGAAAAGAAAGCAATTAATGAAATACCATTTTACAAGATATGAATACATAGATTTTAAAAGACCATATATTTAAAAAAAAATAACTCTCAGAGTATTTGTAAATTACAAAGAGATTTTTTTTTGTTAATTGATGGTAATGTTACCGGTAACTAGATGGGGTGGGTCAAGATAAGTTTATTAGATGTTTCCGCAGGTCTTCCTGGTTTTTCAAAT
>JAQFVV010013686.1:0-84692 GCA_028023455.1 Epiperipatus broadwayi | reverse complement strand
AAATAGTCATTGTAGTAGGGAAAATGTGGTAGTATATCAGTAATATATGATGTAATCCCTCTTTAAAAAAAATGAAATAACGTGAAATTTTAAAAAAAAATATTTTGACTTAAAACTATAATCAAAAGTAGATGTAGGTGTAATTAAAAAATTTATTAAATGTTTGGTATCTTGTTTTGGGGTATAATAAGTGATATACTAGGGGGAGCTTGTTATATGCATAATCAGTACAGTCTGAGTTGATACTTACTTGTTTTATTTGATCATAAGGCAGTGTTCAGTTTTGTTAGAATGATTTTCTAGTCCATTTGTTTTGTACATTTTAAATTTATCGAATAAACAGTAAAATATATTTCACTCATCATCATTCACATTGTCATTTCAGTCATATCAGTGTAATACCTATAGCATATTACTACTGAATATTCATGCATTATTCAACTTCATTTTTCATTCACATGTTTCATTAAGTCATTAAATATCCCACATTACATTCAAATATTTAATTATATCAATAACAGTATTAAAAAACTAACTTAATTACATTCTAAATAAATTAATAAATTATGGACAGGTGATTTATATAATGACAAATACTGTAAAATATTTTATTTATTAAAACAATTGTCATTAATTTTATTCTACTGCTTTAAAACATATTTAATTATTAGTTCAATTTTTTTTTTCATTTATTTAACCCTTAAACCGCTAATTTTATCATTGGTTGTATCAGATAAAAATCAAATCTTTTAATTGGCCAACTCACAAACTGAAGACAAAGCCTATTGTTAAAACATATTTGCCTATAATATTAAATTCAACTCAGATACGTTTATAAAAAGTATATAATTAATTTTTAAGGTTGTGAAGACAATGAAAGTTCTTTCAAAAATAAATTGCTATTTATTTATTCTAAGATATTCAATATCGGCAACATAAAAGTTATAATGTAAACAAAAAGATCGACTTTTACGTTATAGAAAAGTAAATATTTCTTTTTATTACAACTTCAATATTTGTACTAAAATCTTCAATATTTTTCGAAAATAATTTTGTTTTTTTATTATTCTCTCTGAAAATTATGTTTAATTTCCATAAATATTATTTAATAATAATTTAAATCGTATTCGAAATGAAAATCTCAGCGTTTTACTTTATTTTCTTTGATCAGGCAGTTTCTTTGTTCTTTCCAGCCAATCAGAATGTCTTTTTCGGCTGAGAGCATGCTAAGAACCAATCACAAATAATGTTCCTTCTTTGTTTAGGTTTAAATGCGTTTTTTTCTATTTTTTACTTCTAAAATAAATCGGAAGATGTCACCATCGTACAGAACTTTTAAAAACGAATTCAATACGTATTTAACGAATTTTTTCGTATGAAAACGAACTGAGTTAGAGTGATTTCAGATGTCGACGAGGAGCCTCGTCGGGCGTGGGAAAAGGGTTAAAAGACGAAATAATTTTTTTTTCCATCTCTATTTTTTTTTCACTGTCTGAAGTTTTTGCATAATTAAGTAAGTTGCAGTGGGAGGAGCAATTGGCGATTTTTTTATGGTGATGTAATGTGACATTATCGTAAATAATTGGAAGAGAACAATATGATGTAATGATTATTAAAAAATTATAAAAGGAATACTTATTACTTTTAATTGGGCAGAGTCAATTACTACTTCAGTCAGTCTATTATTACTTTTGAAAAGGTCAGTCAGTCAATTATTAAAACCTTTATGAAGGCAGTTATACCTAACCAAGGACAACTATAACTAATTTATTTAGCAAAGTTTAATAGTGAAATTATTTTTCCTCTTCCATAGTTCAAGCTGAAAATTTAATTATATTATTTTGTTTGCGAAATGTGTACTTAAAAACCACTAAAAAATACATCAATTTTGCTCCAGCTGATTGTTCAAATTGTCCTAACGTTATGCTAAAGTACATGTAAGTGTTATATTCTATTATTCAAGATAAATTATTATTTAAGAAATAGGAATGCTTAATAGGATTGTAAAATTGTTTTATTTAAATTTAAAATTAACAGGGAAGGATAAAATAATATTTGTTTATTTTATAACAATTAAGTTTTTAAGCTTTAATTATACTATGAAGGGAACAACTGCTACATGCTTCATTTATGTGTGGGAAAGATGTAAACTGTCATTGAACGTTCTCAGAACTTTAATGAACAAATTTCATGTTAAATATAAAAGAAAACTCAAAATTTAAAATATATACCAGGAATATGTAAGTTTATTGTCATATGTATTAGAATGGTGGTGTAATCATTTCTATTTTTACCTTTGGAAAAGAAAATATATAAGATTAAATATGTCATTAAATGTACTTTAATAATTACTTGTTCTTCTAGACTAGTAGGAGAAATGAAATTATAAATGGATAAAGTTATGTGATATTGCTGTATTAATATTACCAATGAGTTTATCTAAATAAATATTATTAATTGAATAACTATGTATATTTCTGAATGGCTTTATGATTGTGAAGTCAAATGTTAAATATATTCTATGAATAAAGTACAAACTTCTATTTTACTTGCATTATGAAATATATTGTTTAATTAAGGAAATTCATCATTTACAACATTAATAGCAGTTTATTAGTTGATAACTAAAAACATTGAATATGCTCTTATGGATTCAACAAAATATTATTTTGTTTCTCTTGCAGGAAATATGTTGTTTGATGCATCAATATTTATATTTGTGTGTTTAATGTTTACTATCCTTATTATTCATTGGGAGACATGACAAGAAAAGTTATGTAAAACTATTGATAAACTTTGTTTCATTTAAGAAGAAGAAAGAAGAAAGGAACTTTATTATTATTTAATAGCATATTAGATAGTATTAGTTAAGAAATGTTTTATTATTTTAAATATGTTTATTATATGTATTATTATTATGTTTGTTCTTCAAGAACGTCTCAAATAGCATAGTGAAAGAACACATTATGCTGGTAATTTTTAATATTGTTATTATTTTGATAAGATAAGTTTGGTCGTGCATGCGTTAATAATCCACGCACATAATAAAATGAATGGAAGAATCAATTATAGCTTAATAGGGATAAATAATTATTTAAAAAAAAGTTCATTATATCAAATCTTACCAAATATATTTCTTTTTATAAATTACAAAATAATTATTTTCAATAAGTTATTTCATCTATAACATACAATTTTATTATTTATTTAGGTTCAATTTAACTACAGATTCATGTCAATATTAATGCATTATATTATAAAAAAAATATTTGTCTTGCTTTGTCCATAGTAATTAGTATTTTAGTCTCCAATTGTTCTTTGAACATTACCAAGTCCTAAATATTGTCAGATATGAGATATTTATTCTTTATTAATTCCAGCAGTAATAATTAATATTTTAACAGTAATTCTTTGCTTACTGTGTTTTTAAAGTGTCTGTATATCATATGATTATACGTGTGTGTGTCTATTATCAAACTTATTTATAATTATATGTAATTGCAAGTAAAAATGATTTTAAATCAATCATATTTGGAAGGAAAAGATGATCTATCATTTTGAAGAATTAGAAAGTTGTTTAAGAGAGAATTATTATTTCTTTGTTATGACTGAATGAAAAGTATTTTGTGGCTATATGCTATAAGTTTACAATGTTTATAATATTTTATGGGATTGAATCAGTGTATTTATTAGTTGAATATTTAATATGGGTAGTTTCCCCAGTGCAATATAGTGTAGTGTATGGAATTGAATATTCCTTTTCTTTTCCGTGTATTGGAGTATATTCTGATAGGAGTGGTTTGAATCCTCCTTTTATATTTAATATATTGAATTAAATGTGTATGATGCTAGAGATGTTATTTTCCTAATTTTTATTTGGTGATGTGTTATTCCACCAGTTATTTAGTCTTAAAGATAGACTTGGACATTATTGTTGTATTTACCTGTTTTGAAGTATAGAAATCTTTTATCCCATGTGTGTATTGGATGTTTTCCAGCATATGCTATAGCCTAGTGTTTGATGGTTTATGATAAAAAGGAAGAATAAAAGGAAAGTTTAGTATCTTATAAAACAGCTGTATTATAGTTAATAAATAAAGATTGATTGATCTTCACTTCCAACTGTATTATGATTATATTGAAATATCATAAGCAAACCGATTAGATTGATTAACATTATTTATTTATTTTCTTTGATGCACAGCATAATACAGATTCATGCACAGATTGTTAATTTTGATATAAAAAAGTTCATTATTAATGTAGATCTTTTCTTATCATGTTAAAAACATTTTGTAGTAATCATTTAAGTTTCATCTCATTGATTTTTATCATTTAATCATAATTTGGACATAGTTAATGAATACAAGAATTTAGTTTATTTTGGCAAAGCAGAACCTAGTTATTCAATAGTATACTGTACCTTAAAATTACAATGGAAAATACATTTAATTAATACAAGTATTTATTTTCTTTGGTAAGATAGTCCAATATTATTCCTAGTTTAAATCCCCTTATTTTAATTTTATTTAAGATAATTTTAAAATAACAATGTAAAATGTTAATTTGTTCAGTAATTAGAATATTAATCTATGTTGTTGTTATAAACTTTTAGTTAGTAAATGAGTGATATTCAGAAAAAGGCTGAATTACTCTAGTAATCAGTTACTAAAAGTGTAGGTTCATATTTATTTTGCTTTTATTTTTGTATAAGTCTATCAGAAATCACTGATAGCTAAAGAGACATTTCTTTATAGTAAATAATAGGGACTTATTTAGTTCATTTAATGTTTCAAATAAAATGGTTACCAATTTATCAAAATGTTCTGATGAATGAAATATAGTAGATGTAAAAATTAATGAATCATGTTGTATTATATATTATTGTATAACCTGTACTCAATAATATTAAATCCCTTTGAAATTTGTGTTCATAACAATAAAAGAAAAGTATATGTTGATTTAACTATTTTCTATTTGATTAATAAATATTTTGTTATTTAAATTTGTATTTGGAGTTTCTTTTTTAACATTCATTCGTGTTCACATTTCCACACATGCTTATACATTTATTTTATTTAATGTAACACAATTGTATTTTATTTAATTTTAATAAATCCCCAAATATGGTGATGTTGATTTCCTTGATTCAAACACTATATGAGATGCAAATTACCTACTGATCATTTTTAAAAGGGTTTTGTTATTTAATTTTTGTTTAGATGATGAATTGAAATCAAAATGTGCCTGATTTCTTTCATTATCTAACTGCAAGTATCTAATTAGGGTATTGTTTGGTTTATAATATTATTTTCATAGTATTAAATAATAATTTGAGGTATAGAAATGTAAGATCAAACCATACCTTAAGTTAATTCCCTGAGATCTTCAATATATCATTTAGATTAGATAATAAATTCATTTAGCCAGATTAGAGTAGTGAGTAATTAAAATTTATTAATGATAAGTTTAGTTTGAGTTTAGATCTAGTGAATTATACATTACAGTTTCTGAAATATTTTTTATTTTATTTTAGTTATCAGTTCAATTGTATAATATAGTAGAGGTTGTTCAGTGCATATGGATGGATGGGAGGAGGTGAAATATAAAGTATTATTAGTTAATTTTAGCTGGTAGAATTTTACCAATTTAATTTTGTTTAGCATAGAACTTAATAGATGTTTATTCCTATTAGTAATAATATTTTCTTCCACATCTAATATACATTGTACACCTCATACACTTCTGTATTCCTCAACTGAGTTAGTTTTAGGTGAAAGCTTTAATTAAGAGCCTCATGAATAGATTTAGGTAAAGTTAAATAAATATTTTATTCTATAATCTATAGAATTGGCACCCCCGGTTAATTGTTAGTGTTGGTGATAGGTGTGAGGGGGTACAATAATATATATATATATATATATATATATATATATATTATTGTACCCCGATCTATGTTTCTATATATATATAATATATATATATATATATATATATATATTGTAACATTAGAAAGTAAGTTAAGAATGCCAATTGTAACCTATTGAGAGAGTCTAATGGGAAATTATAGGCATCAATATTAAATTTTAATAGTGATACCATGGAGACCTATCATAAGATAGGTGAAAGTCAAACAATGCTGCACATTGTCATAGCATAATAAATAATTTGGAATATATCTTAAAAAGTTCAAAATTTTTACTCTTATTAAATATTTGTCAGATTTAACCCTCCATCAAATTATATCCTTTCGGAGGAACAAGTCTATACTTAAATAAGTATTTCTACTAAATGTTTTTTATCTACAATTTCAAAAATGGTGACATTATCTTGTCATCAATTCTGAATAACACAATTTGAAACATTTGGTTGATGTGACCTACCATAAGATGTATTTTTCTTATTGTACAATAAATAAATAAAATTATTTATTTTTATACTATTAATATTTTACATTATGACACAGAGAAAAATGGAATAAATCACAATAAAATAACAAGAGTAAATAATCTCAGGGTTCGTCCTGTAACTCTTATGAATTGTACTGTCAAGTACTCTTCTACTAAATAAAAAAAATAGATAAAAAAGGAGTGAATGATATCCTGGCTGACAATAGGAGCAAACACTTCTCTTGTAGCAACTGTTTCCTACTATTAAATAACAATGCTCATAAAAATTATAGGAAAAGAATTTTTATTTTAATAGCTAATTGCCTAATTAAAATATTTAATATTTGAATAATCATAGTCTTTTCCTCAGGATATCACTGTAGATGGAAGAAAGACAAAGATGCCTTATATGTCTTTCCACCCTTCCACAGATACCCTTCATGAATAATTAACTGTAATTGGACCTTGAAATAACTAGTCTTTTAATTCTAAAGGAACTAAATAGTTTGCCATCTGAAATAACATTGATTGTCTTCTGATATATCAACATCATTTTTATATTATACAATCTTCTATCTTTAAAGACAAACATAGTTAAAATAATTCTTAATGCAAAATATTATTATTAGTATCTGCAAATGTTTAACTATCTGATTTCACTTAGAAATCACAATTATACACAAGACTTTATTTTATTTCTGTAAATATTGGAGTATTTTGTATATCATTAACTCAAAGAAAAATATCAATGTTGTGATCCCAAGACAATGCCATACAAAAAATAAACAGAAAATGAATTGACTTTAAATAAATAATCAATAAGTTTATTCACAATCACTAAAAAATAAAATATATAATTTACACATAAGGTTTGGACTTATCGCCAAGATAGTTCCGTTAACAATGTTATTTTGACTGCACATACTCAAGTTATATCTAACCAAGATTTTTGAAAAACAATTGATTTTTGCATAATTCAACTTTATTAACAATATTACTAAAATTGACAGTTAAAAATAGTAAATTTTTATACACATTAAATCCACTAAATCAGGGATCTCCAACCTTTTTGCACTTAAGAGCACATTCTATAATATCGGCCAGGTGGCGGGCACTATTTATTTTTTTCAACCAGATGGCAGGCACCATTTATTTTTTCAATGTAAATTTATAGTTGGATATTATTAATAATACACATAATGTACAAAAAATATTTATTTCAAAAATAAAATTTTAACATATAATTAACATTTATGTTTTTACACTGTAAAAGTATCATATGTCCTACAATTTGATTACAATATAATGCAATAATTTATAAGAAATTTAAAAAAATTAAATTTATTTGTATTAGATAAATAATTTTTTATCATTTTCGGATAGCAGCGGGCACACGTAAAATGGTCTGCGGGCGCTGTGGTGCCTGCGGGCATAGGGTTGGGAACCCCTGCACTAAATGATCCCTTAAGCAATTTTGGGTATCATAATTAATAATAGCTCAGTAACATGTTTTAAAATAAATTTAATGATTTTTCCAAAATCATAATTATTGGTAACATATATTAATAGGCTGACCTACTAATAATGTACATAATCAGTTACATAAACTTAAAGCAACTGTTGTCATAACAAAATTAATATCAGATTAAAAGTTCATAATCTCATATTGCTTTATATTCTTCTGGAGGAAAGAAAGTATGGATCACTCATCAGAAGTCAGGTGCACACATACTATTAAAGTCCACATCATATTAATAATACCAAAATATTTACAGTAAAAGACTTACACATCCATCGGTGAAAAATTCTACAAGAATACAGTAATTAAATGGGATATGTGGATTGCACTTAATGACTATAAACTAACAATTAAATAATTAAACTATTGTGAATTGTTGGTGGCTTGTGGCTGATTATAACATCATAGCAACACAATATAGACATTATTACATCTCTGAGGACTAAAGTAAGTAAGTGCAACTAGAAGAAATTAAATCTTTCAAAACTAGCTTATCATTGTCATCATGCATCTAAATCACAAAACAACTGTTACCTACTATGGTGAAAAAATAGATTTAAGCACATCATGAGTGATAGGCCAAAACAGAGGCATCACAGAACAAGACAATATAAATCAATGAATACATCAATAATAATGGTGTCTACCAAATATCTATATCTGAGCCAAAACAGGATGTGTGGACTTTGTCACAGTGTGAAAAGACACAACAAATATATATGGTCCTCTAAAGGGATATAGGTACATTTAAATACATAATAATCATCCTGAAAGAAAAGCACTATCAATTCATGGAAAACATATAATAATGATTGAGAATTTGTCCACTCTATCAAGCATATTAATAAACATAAGTAAATAGGATCTTACATTATTAGGCTAAACAATACTATAAAGTAAACTATGACAAGATACAATGTTTTCTATAAATGATTAAAGTCATTTTCAAGTTTTAACTACAATAACAATGAACAATATCCAAAACGCACAATATGTAATTAAGTCAAATGACTATGAAATATCAATAAAGAAAATTAATAGCTTATAAAAGTTTGGCATAAAGTGACAATATATACACATAAATAAAATATTAAATATCAAATTATCAAAATGAAGTGGACATGACTGATAAAATGAATAAAGATGTAAGAATAATAATTTTCAAATAGATGAAAATATTAGGGGTTATGATTACTATTGCAATTATGCAATATAGCAAAGCTTCTGTTAAATATTTTAGTTGTTTTATACATAAATGAATGAAATACCATACATTTTAAAAATTATTGTGAAAGATGAATATCTCTGCTCAATCAGAATATAGTATAGTTTAATTTATCCAGAAAATACCAAAACATATAATAAAATATTTACCTGACAATGTGTAAAATATCACCACATTCTGACACACCTTTTAAAATTAAAATACATAAATAAATTACCCCTGACACAATTATAATACTAATATTGTTTTGTTGAAAAACAGTGAAACACAAAAGAAATATTGTATAGAATATATATATATATATATATATATATTCTATACAATATTTCTTTTGTATATATATATATATATATATATATATATATATTACCAAATGAAAAACCTTAGTTTATAAGTGAGTTTTCTCTGCACTGGGCCAACTGTTAAGAGCATGAAGTGCTCCTTCAATGGGTAAATGGATCTGCAAAGTTTTAAGTCAAAACATATTCTTTTTAAAAAAAAAATACGGCAAAAGACTTCTATATATAATATATAAAAGAAAAAAGCAAACAAAACAATGAATCGGCAACTATGAGAATGATGATGATGAAATGCAATAACTTATTCAGCTGATTGAATTTTGGGTTCCCTTAGTTTCTTTAACCAATAAGGTAGCTTTATTTTTTTTTATTCTGTTCAAAACACATATTTAGAACAAATTTTTAATGTTATCTATCATATAATAATGACAACATTTCCAGGTTTTAACTATAATAATTTCCTTAACTAACTTTATAGAGCAATAATCAGCAATAAATAATTCATTTGTCAAAATGTCTTTAGAAATATTTCCATTAACCCTATAGCATACACTGAGAAATATTTTATTCAGATCTTACCATTAATGGTTAATTATATTTCATTATTCCTGTGAAGCTTTTAAATTGCTACTTAAACACTAAGATGTTTTAATTATTCCATGTATCTTTTCTTTGATCCAATTAATGCAGTGTTAATTTCAAGTTTTTCCACTCTATTAAAGTTAATAACATCAGCATGGAAATTATCAAAATAATAGTGAAATTTTTCCAGTATGTATTTATTTTTCATATACAAAAAAATATTTTTAAATGTATTTAATTTAAATAGACATTTTGAAGTTATTTCAAAGAACAGTTCTGTTAATAATTAATAAATTTTGATCTTAAGCAAGCAGAATTAATATAATTGCATTTCTGACTAGTTTAATTGTCTATGTATTCCAATTGGCTTTTAATTTTCTCCTTTTGTAAGATAAATATTCGAACAAATATGAACTGAGGAAAAAGTTCAGAACATCATTACAATATATGTAATTAAAAACAACACCTGCTTTCAATTCAGACACACTTAGAAGTTATATTTACTAACTTGACTAGAACTAAACATAAAATTCTTCAGTAGCATTATGTGACAATTAAGAAAACTTAACTGAGATTCATTAATCAAAAAATAGAGTACCTATGTGCTTTTAACAATGCATCATATATTTAGAGATGATTAGGTTCAAAATTTAACACTTTTTTTTTTAAAAAAAAAATAATAGTTATAAAAAAATTAACACTTTAAAATTTTAGTTGTGAGAGTGTGAGTGAGAGATCAAGTCAGACTAAGTTAAAACAACAAAAAAACATCTATTTATAGTATTCTTATTACCTTTTTTAGCAGTGAATTTCTTAATAATACCCAATAAACAAAGACTGTTTTTTTTACTATTTCTTTTAAAAACTTAACTACAAAAAAGTCAATCTAAATGACATCATTTTAATCTAAATAATTTCAATTTCACACATGATTTAACAACCTTAGTTTGAAATAAAATTAAACAAAGTTTCTTATTAAAAAAATATTATAATGAAAAAGATGATTAAATCATTTTTATTTACTAATTGATTTTTTTAGGATATTTATTTATTATACTTTGCATTAATAAACATTATATCCATTAAATTTACTTTTAACTAATATAATTATTTGTTTTTTATGAATTTAAATAACTCAACGTAAAAATACTTTGTTAATTATAAAACATGTTTTTATGCATGATACCATGACACATACTTGGATGAAGAAAATGACATTGTAAACTTTAACCTAACTTATTAATTAATTCTTAAATAACTAACTGTAATTTATTGCAACTAAAAAACAAATTTTCAAAGATATTAAATATTAAAAATACCTTTAATAAATTTGAAGCTAAATTATAATAAACCAAAAATTTAACTCTTATTATATTATTTAAAACATACAGAAGTTAACTTTGTACCAGGCGTAGCCAGTGGTACAGAGACCTGAGACTTGAACTAGGGTTGCGAAGGATGAATCCCCAAATAAGTTATAAGAATTAACTTAATAGATAATTATATAAAATTCTTTAAAATTTAAGAAACTAACCAAAATAAAGATTCGAACTCTGGATAGGACTAAAATATTATAATAAAAAAAAATACAATTTCTTCTAAACATAAATAATTTAGATAGTTCACGCTACAATAGTTTCGTTATGCTTACATCTATGATGATTATTATGGGATATCACACTAATATATATATATATATAGTGCAGTTTATTTATAATTAAAAAAAGTTACATAATGGATTTAGGAAGAGAAATGCTATTTTCAGTTAAATAATGACCTAAACAAAAGAATTCATAAGAGAGACACTTTAGTATTTGAATAAATTAATATAATGCATTTAACAAACTGTGATCAAAGCCACTTCAATCACAGAATAAAACTATATGTATATAACTGTTATGCCAGGTAAACTGGTATCTGACATACATTATATTTATTAATTATTGAACAATAAAGTTATCAAACAAATGCCAATATAACAAACATTATATTTTAATTCTTGAATTAAAATGTAATAAGAAAAATTCATTTACACATGTGGGAGTCACACATTGAAGGGAAATAGCTTAATGCAAGCTTTTAATGATATTCTAAATATCAATATATTAATAAATAACAAAATAGTTTAGTTATATCACAACATTACGACTTATAGATTAGTTTTAGGAATGATTCTAAAATGCTATAATAAATGGCAGTTCGAGCATGAGGTAGCAGGTTATAATATTCAGTACATTTTGGCTGACAAATGCTTCATCGTTTAAATGGGGAAAAAATAAATGGTACACCGATTCTTCTGATGCACCATACATAGAAAAATGGTATGGAGATGCAATTGTCTGCATAGGAGAATGCAGAGATTCCCCTACCTTTTCTGAAGGTGTCTTAAGGCATTTATGATGCCAGCTAAAACATAATAAACAAAGATGAAAGATTCTGAGTTCTGATAATCCTCAAAGTATGATAAAGCAAAATAATAATGATGGCTGAACTATGCCAGTAATGGTATGACTACAATACATCATTTAATGATGTCAAAATAACTAATGCCCTAAATATAAAGTTTTAATCGGGTGTAACGGCATGACTTATATACTAAACCACATTAAATAATTGAAATATCAAACTATATGAATGTCTTAATGACATACAATTACATTTCCCTTCATTAAATGGGTCCCACATGCATTTGGAATCAATAAGCATTATTTAATACTATAATGCTAAAAGTGCTACATATAAATGATTATTACATAAAAAAAAATAAATGGCCATTATTATTTAAAATGTCTTAACTGGAATTTAAGTAATAGTGTTATTGAATAACATTAAAATAATAATCAAAAAATATATACCCATGACAGTATTATAATAATAATGTGTCTATAAACAGAAATACTATTTAACTATTTCTCAACCCAGTGAGCAATGGCTTTAAAACAAATAATTTAATGAAATTAATATATTCCAGAAGCACAGGGATTTAAAAGACCAATCTAAAATATCGGCTCACAGAGTTGAGTTGACTTGCTATACAAATTACATATAAAAATAGCAAATAATAATAAAATTTATGGCACTAAAAGAAAATATAAGATCTAAAACTTAAATTAGATGTAAGTATATATATATAAGCTGAGTTTGAAAACATTTATGTGTCTAAAAAATTCTTGCTTGCAAACTGATAAAAACTTGTTGCATAAACGCTTGGAGTTAGTGTTTAGGTCTAGTTTCTAACTCCTATCCTTCACTGATGATGGCAAATCAGTTTGAAATCAGCTGATCTGAGGGTGGAGCCAATGAAAGAGAGAGTGAATTCTGACTCTGACGTTTATGTAAACAAAAATACGCTTGTTTGGAGGTCATGGTAAAGCTCCATCTATTGATCATAAATGCAAGCGATAGCAAGTTTACGTATATAAAACTTGTTTTTGTTTATCATATATATATATTGGACCAATATTGTATTTGTACTTATAATAATTTTGTCTAAAAATTATTAAAATTATAAATATTCTCATAAAAACAATGTAACGTTCCAATGTGGTAATAAATAGTTAAAAGTTTAATAAAGGAAAGTTTAATATAAAAGTTTAGAGTTTTTAAAAATAAAGAAAGAAGAAAATACTGTTAGGCTGGGAGAAAATTAAATCCTGCGTCATTCATAAGTTTTACAAATTATTTTAAAAGTAACTGGGGGGACAAAGTTTTTTTTGGAAAAGGTTGAAGCTGTAGATGTTTAAATGAATCTTTTGCAAATAATAAAAAAATAACTCTTTCATTTAAAATAGTAAAGAAAAATAAAAACTACAAATGTAAATTTTTTATATGAAATAAAAATATCCTTCAGTTAAAGAAAAAAATCCCTTTCATTTAAAAGAGTTGTTAGAATAAAATATACATGTACGTAAATGATGAAATAATGTGAGTTTGTTAGTAAAATATATATGTGCAATTGTAAACATATGTGCATGTTAAAATGAAATAAATGAAAGTTAAAAAAAAAAAAAAAACACTCAGCGATGACTACTAAATTAAAAATCTACAAAACAACAAGTTTTGCGATGGATATTAAATTAAACAAAAAAAAACAACAACAAATAAGTGTGTGATGGCTGCTAATTAACATCTCCAACAACAGGATTAAAAGCTAACCTCGAGGAATGCAATTAAAGGCAATGAAGGAATTTCAACAACAGACATAACAGGAGGATATCAAAATAACAACACGTGTTATTAATAAATAGTCCAGTTTTTCATCGGACAATCATTTGAGTTAGTTGAGATTGAGTTCAGTTGAGATTGAGTAGAATTGGGATAACAGTTGAGAAAGAGTCCAGTTCATCAAGATCACATCAGATTAAATCAGTCAATCGATCAGTTGACAATGCAGTGTTAGAAACCTCAGAAACATATAACTTTCTCTAGCCTGAGTCCAGTGACGCAGCAAATCTGCATGGAAAAGGATAATGATTGCATAACAACTTGATGAATCTCCAGGAATATTCAGCTGTCTCCAAGAATAGTGCCGCGGAATAATAAACCTCCTCAAGAAAACATAAAATCCAGCAGGCTGGAAATATTATCTCTTGAAGCAGCAACCAGGGAAAAAAAAACAAAGTCCTCTATAAAATTAAATTTCACAGCAAACAGCAAAAAGAAATCCACGTTCTAAAATCTTAGGTAATAACATTTTTCTTATTCTCATTTCTAAAGTAGCCATCACATTAGTTTGAAGCCTCCAGAGTCAAATAATAATGAACTATATAAGAATGCATAAATGAACTATTGATGTGCATGCTTAAAATTGTTGTGTGTCTTAATGCATTACGATATATTGATTTCATTGTATTTTAAGTGTCAAATATTATTTATTTCTTTGTTATATTATATTGTCATTATATAGGTGTGAGTCTTAAGTTATGATAAGCCCTTGTTCAATTAAATAAGTTATCATAAGTAAATTAAAAGTAGAATAATAAATGTTTAATAAAATAAATTATCTTGAAACCTAAAGTTAATTTTGTCAGTCAATTTCTTTTGCCCACTAATTAAAGCAATAATTTGTTATTGATTACAAGTAGCTAAGCTAGCCATGGGTGTATTTTAGGCATTGAATCAGTGGCCAATGTTTAAAGTGTGTTATTTATCCTCTGGGTAAGTAACTGGTGCCCGTGTTTCTACAAAACAAAAAAAATGCTTTGAACATGATGTTGAATTCAACAGTCGAGAAGAAATCTGTTTTTTTCAAATGTGGTCAGTTAGATATATTTCACAGAAATATCTGCTGGCTTGGATTCAAGTGCTCTTTGAGTACTCTCTTCTTGGCCTAAAGGGCTGTGTTGGAGCAATACATAAATTGCAAGGAATAGTATTGTATTATATTTTAGTCATATAATTTTGCTTTCATTAGATAAATTTATTTAAAGAGTTAAATTATAAATTTTATTAAACGCCCATTATTATATTAAGTAATAATTTATTAAGGCTGTAGAGGTCCCTACCTTCGTATTTTTCAGACGCTTATTTCTAAGGTTACAGCCTTAGTAAATTATTACTTAAAGAGTTAAAGTAAATATTGTGTTTACTCCATCAGGAATTATATTTGCCATTTAATAATTTTTCTAGTAACCCATCCACCCGGTACAAAATGGTGTAGACAATGTGAGCCAAACTCATCATAAATGACAGTTACCTAAATATTTTGTTACTGTTTGAACAAATAAAAAAAAATAAAGAAAAGCTAAATTACATCTTTTAATGTGGTTTAATTTAAAGAAAGAATTGACCTTTTTTTTTTCTTTAAATGAAGAGAGATCTTGATATTTATGTTATTTAAAATAAATTATTCTTTTAAATTAAAGACTGTTAGACATGTTGAGTGGAGCTAAATCAATAAGAATGGGTAAAAAAAGACAAGAGGATGGAGGCAGTCATATGTTCTGTTTTAAAAAATAAACAGTAGTATTTAAATTTAGTTTAACATAAGCACTAGTTTAATAGAAGAAAAAATATGAAATTTTCGAAAATGGAGCCGAAAGAAAGCCCAATATAATTTAAAAGTCCCCAGTTGGCAGAGAAAGAAAAAGAAGAAATATCTGAGATACAGATGATGATGAATATGATGGAAGAAATGCATCAAGAATTCAAGCAAAGTCAACAAGAGCTTAAAGCAAAAATGAAGAAAGAAATTAATCAGGTCAAAGGGATAACTAATGAACTCAGAGTGGAGATTAGAAAAATGAAGGCAATGATGAGTGAAATAATGGAGAAAATAGAGACAGATTATATAGCCATAGAAGCTGTAGAGAAAGATTTGAATGAAGAAAGTCAGTAAAGGGCTATAGTAGAAGCATAAAAAATTGAGAGCTGAGTTAGAGCAAAGTAGCATTAAGTATAGCAGTTTGGAAATGAAAATAACACACACACACACACACACACACACACATATATATATATATATATATATATATATATATATATATAGTTTTTTTGATATGTACATATATAATAGTATATTTTTATTGTTTTTGATATATTTTAATATATAATAATTATAAGAATATATGTATGGTTTTAGTTTTTAAAATAAGTTTTTTGTGAAATATTTTTTTTTTTTGTATTTTTATACAAAGTTTTGTAAATATATATATATATATATTTATACAATGTTTTTTTAAAGATTTTCCGCCTATAAAAATTAGTTTTGTTATCTGATACATAACTGCTTGTAACATTTTATCATTTAAATTCTGAAAATAACCATTTTGCTGTGCTTTCTGATGAAAACCAGTCTTCTGGTTGAAATATTAAAGCAGTTTTATAGATAAGTGTACATTATATATATATATATATATATATATATATATATATATATATATATATATATATATATATATATATATTGGGAGAGAGAGAGAGAGAGAGAGAGAGAGAGTATATATATAGAGAGAGAGAAAGAATGTATCAATAATTCTATCACGCTTTTATTGATATGTGTGTTAGGAGAAAGATATTTAAAATCACTATCTAAAATATTTGTATCCACAGAATTTAGAAATTTAAAAATCTTTCTTTTGTTGCACTTATCAATAAGAGTTTTTTTTTTGTGCTAGTGGTACTTTCCCCATTGTTGCATATTTGTAAATGCAAACATAAAAGCAATGTCACTAGATATATGACTTGCTTTATATATATATATATATATATATATATATATATATATATATATATATATATATATATATATATATATATAGTGCAGTGAACTAATATGTATTGTGCCCTTTGTACTAGGTCTAGATAGGTTAATGAGTCAATTTTTTTAAAAAAAATTAAAGATGTAATTTAAATAGTATAATTGTTGTATAATGTTGCTAATGTTTTAACAATTTTCTAAATTCAAGTGAGAGTAATAAATTTATAAAAAACTATGTTAATGTATTAAAATAATAAAGTAAAGATAAATATTATGATTTTTGTATGGTTGGAAAAACTGGCCATAGTAAAATAATATACTAAAATTCCTATTAAATAAAGTGCTAAAAGTTAATTTTAAAATAATGACTTAGAATTAAATAAACTAATGTATTTTAAATAAAATTAGATTTAATATTTGTGTTATAAATTATTTATTTAAAATGTAATATTTTGTAATGGACAAATGTGTTTAATTTATTACAACTTCAATAGTATCAAAATTATTATTCCAAATTCTATCATTATATTATTTTTTTTAATAAATATTTTTTTTGTAATTAAATATTTATTTCTGTTGTCAGACAGTAATTAAAAAAATTGTTACATACTGTCTGGTTTAAAATCACATGACCCACAAATACTCATACTTTTGTGCTTACAATGTTTCTAAAGGCAGTTTCAAAATAACTGTAGAATTTTTCAAAAAATTGAAACATTTGTCGCAAAATAAAAACAAATGTTAGAAATATTTACTTTTGTAGTTTTAAAATATGTAGTTAATAAAGTAAGGTTTTTAAAAATAGATGCTTTGATATTAAATAGTGGATAGATTAATAAAGTATTATTTTGAAATGTTTTAAAATGTTTAGTTTGTTTAAATGAAAGTATAAAATTAATTTAGAATTAAATAATATAATATTTAATATTGTAAAAATGAATCATAATTTTATTTTAAAAATTAATTACATAAGATAGTACTAATAAGTAAATTAGATCACAAGTTGAACAGTAAATAGCCAATCAAATTGTCACTTTAATTTAGTATAGAAAGTGTGTGCTTAATAACTAAATAACTCTCTTAATAACTTATTTTTTATTATCTATATTATTATTTATTAACATCAAAGTATTGCCTAGTTTACTACTTATAATTGTGTTAAAAAGGATTCAAAGGATTATAAATTTACTAAGCTAACATAGTCATGTGTTGTTAAAGTAACAAGTTCCTTATCAATTATTTTTATTAAAAGCTTGAGCCAACTTCACAGTAGCTATATATTTAATACCAGAAACAAGTATGTATTCAAGAGAATTAAGGATGCAAGTACAGTTACCAAAGGAAGGTACAATTTGAAAAATATTAGGAGAAAAGCTATGTTGTTATTTATTTTTAATATTTTGGACATTAACAAGGAACTCAAACAGAAATATTCTTCAAAAATTCAGTATTTTTCATGTATTTTATCTTAAGGAAGATAATCATATTTGAAGAGCAAAATGCTAAGTGGAAAAAACTTAATTTTTAATTCTTTAAAAAAGTATAATTTTAAAAAGAGGTGCAGAAAATATTTTAAAAGAAATATTGTCTTTAAAAGCTTATTATGAACTTTTCTTGAAAATAATTATAAATAATATTTTTATATGACAAGTCGTTATTAAAAAAACTGGAAATTATTTAATAATGTAAAAAAATATTTTTTTTGAAAATTATTCATCAGAAAATAAATAAATTGGTAATTAAAAAATTATCCTGACTAAAATATAACATTATAACCATAAAATGATAGTTGGATGAAATATAAAAAAAAATATGTAACTACACGTGGAATTATATAGTAGTCACTGATGTGTCTAAACCCATATAATCCATGTGAATGGAAAAAAAACCTCCAGAAATTATTTTAAAACTTTCCCAAGTGATATCGCGTTCAATATTTGTTAACCTAAATACTATAAACAATTGACTATGTTTTTTTTATAAACTTCCATAAAAGGATTAATAATTAATGTTCAAATAATTTTGGATACAAAAGTTGACTTCACTTCACTTTTTCGTTTTTTCATTTTCTTTTTTTTTTTTTTATCATTTATGATTTTATATGCACCAGGAAAAAAAAAGTTTTTGTTCTCAAGTTTTGGATTGTATCGACCTAGCAACAAATGTCGGGGAGAGTACTTTTAATGAAGAAATATTAGGAAGAAGAAAAGAACTTTTAATTTGAACTTTATGGAGAAAAAAATTGGACTTAGTAACTATAGTTTTACATTATCATTTTCATATACTAATCATAGTATTAATTTTTATTAGTGTTAGGTAGGAAAATTACATTTAAATATTTATCAATATAACATAATTAATATTTAAAAATATTTTAATTCTTTGTAGTTTTCTTTTCATAAACTTTTTTAAAGTATGATAGTGTTATGCTGAATGAATGTTAATATTTAATGTTTTCTTATATGGAATATTGGACCAGATAACGTCAATTACAGTAACTGAAAGGGAAAAGTTTTACTAGGTAAAGTTTATAAAATATATTAAATTTATATGATGTATATTTTATTTTTTCTAGAATTGCTTGGAAGATTTTTTGTGGTATTGCCTTATCATATGAATGTATAAATATGTGTGCGCACATTAATTATACATAAAACTTTATTATTATTCTAAGAATAAGAGCTAGGATTTTTTTTAAAAGATATGCATACTTTTCCTTTTATATTACTAATGTAATAGAATTTATTGATACATAAAAATTTTTATATGCTTGATTAATGGATAAACCTTATTTTAGTAATAATTTAAATATTGATTTAATATCTTAAAACAAAATCATTCATATTTTTATCCCTGCATTTTTGAAAGTGTATAAACCTGTTTTCTTATTGTAGTTTTTAAATTGTTAAATCTACATGCGATTTTTGTTTATTGTTTAGAGCAGTGGTCTTCAACCACCGGGCTGCGGCCCGGTACTGGACCGCATAACTTTTCTGCAGGTATGCACACTAGACTGGGAAGAAAGTTTATAATAACAAAATACTAAGGTTTTAAACTGTTAATTAATATAAACAATTTTTATTTATTTTTTCATCACATTTTTACCCAATTAAAAAAAAAAGAAACAGAACAAAAACAAAATCTAATCAATCATATATAAATTAATTTGTTTTATATTTATCACAGATGTTTATGGGGGGGGGGTGTAGAAAAAAGTATTTTATTATACAAACTCCGGTTATCTTTTAATAGCCAATCACAGCCGCTTGTCAGCATTGTTAAAACAATAAAACATAATGTGACTTTTTTTGATCTCTTAAATTTTTTCTACTCTCTCTTTTAATATTTCATTTTTAGTGGTTTTTTTTGGATATACAGCGATTGTTTTTTTTTTGGATTTAACTTTGTTTTTGAAATCAATTTTTACTACCTTTTTTTTTAAAATAAAAAACCAAAAAATAAGTTCTGTTTCTAACTTTTACAAAGTATTTCTCAATAGACCCGCACCACCCCAAAATAAAGTAAGATCAAAACTTTTGACTTTTTCAAGTTTAGTTTTCTTTTTTTGTTGTTTAAAAATATAACCACTTTTTTTTTTGGCCTATGAGGCGATATTTTTTTTGGCTTTATTTGTAAATCACTAAAATACTAAAACTTTTATTTTTAAAACCAATTTGTTACCTTTTTTTAAAAATAAAAACATACAAAAAAGTAACTTGTGTCTATCTTTTGTCTCAGTGATGACGACGTATTTCTCAACCTATTCCTCCCCCACCCAAAAAATAAATAAATAAATAAAATAGGATCAAAACTTTTGACTATTTCAACATTCAGGTGAATAACATTTTATTTTTGCATGTGTTAACAATGAAATAATAAACGTAAAATGCAAGAACATTAATGAGAATGATTGTTATTGTACTTGCCTTCTGTAGCAGTAAGACTGTGCAACTCGAACAAGAGTGTTCAACATGTGAAGATAAGCAACATCATTATAATACATAATAACTAGTATGCTGTTTTGGTCAGTTATAACAATTATGCTTATCTAAGGCTAAGCAGGTTACATCTTTAAGAAAATTTATCTGTAAACTTCTGCTGGCCCATGAAATCTTATTCTTATTTTTGCCACTCCGCAGGTGTGAAAAGGTTGAAGACCACTGGTTTAGTAATGCTAGATCATTTTGCAATGCAGGCTGATAAATCTATTGTAATGTTTTTAAGTGATAGTGATCTTGGGATTATGAAAAGAAAGGAATGGTATGCTTATATGTAGGATTTATGGAGAGAATATGAAAGTAACCTATATTAGTATTTTAATAGTTTATGCAAGTTCAGATAGTGTAGCCCTGGTCTTGTATATATTTTCTATGGGTAGTGTCTTTTTTAGTATTATGTATTTTAATGTTCGAATGAGCTGAATAAATAGCCTGTGCATTATTTTTATATCTGACGTTATTAGAAAGAGAAATCATCCCACTTCGTTTACACTGTATCCATGTAGATTATTTCATATATTTTTTTACTATTGAGTCTATACACTAGTTAGTATTATTTCATGTCTATGCATCATCATATCGCTATCTTAATTTCAACAGTTAATTCATTGTACAGCATTGTATTTATTAAAGTTTTTCTTGCTTTGGTTTATGTTGAAGACAAACACAAATGAGATTGAAAGAAAATGCTAACAGTATAGTAAACAATTATAGATATTTTTCATATGTAAAAAATATATGAGATGATAATTATTCACGAGATTTTTGAATTTTTGATATTTTGATTTTACATGGTAATACACAATTTTAAAGAATATAACATCCAGAATGAACAACATAAAATAAAATGAATGCTTATATTTTTGTGAATATTTTATGTTTTAAACATACATGAAACACACATAGGGATTTAATTTAGAATAGCGCCAAGCAGGGTATATAAATGAACATCAGTAATATTATTTTATTAAAGTCAATTTATTTATTGAATGAATCCAAGATAAATATTTTAAATAACATTAGGACTATCATATTAGAAGTTTCATAAATTTATTTTAAAAATCTATCAACATATTTTAAAACTGAATGTTACCTCAGTGGTTTATATTTTTATTTTTGTGTATACTTACGAAAACCATATGTTTTAACTATGTCAATTAATGAATATTATATTAAACTATAAGGGCATTCTCAAATTTTTAATAATAATAATAATAATAATAATAATAATAATAATAATAATAATAATAATAATAAAAAAAAAATAATAATAATAATAATAATAATAATAATAATAATAATAATAATAATAATAATAATAATAATAATAATAATAATAATAATAATAATAATAATAATAATAATAATAATAATAATAATAATAATAATAATAATAATAATAATAATAATAATAATAATAATAATAATAATAATAATAATAATAATAATAATAATAATAATAATAATAATAATAATAATAATAATAATAATAATAATAATAATAATAATAATGTGCAAAAGTTTATAAGTTGGAGCAAAGGCTTATTTACTTGTGGATCTTTTTTTTTTTTATTTTCAAAGTGGAAATATGTAATTTAATATTATTTTATTAGTTTTAGAACTTGTTAAGTTTTATCAAATACAATTGTATATATTGTATATAGCAGGGGTCCTCAACCCTATGCCCACGGGTACCATGGCGCCCACAGACCATTTTGTGTGCCCACCGCTATCTGAACACGATAAAAAATTATTTATTTGATAAAAATAAATATAATTTTTAAAATTTCTTATAAATTATTGTATTATATTGTAATGAAATTGTAGGGTGTAAATATACTCTTACAGCATAAAAATATAAACGTTAATTATATGTTAAAATTTTATTTTTTGAAATAAATATTTTTTTGTACATTATGTGTATTATTAACAATATCCAACTATAAATTTACATTGAAAAAATAAATAGTGCCTGCCACCTGGCTGATATTATAAAATGTGCTTTTAAGTGCAAAAAGGTTGGGGACCCATGGTATATAGTTTAGTTTAAAGTATAGAATAATGAATTTTGTTAAACTTGTTTTTATAAAAATAATGTAAATGGAAAATATTTTATTATTGATAATTTTGGGGTGAATACTAAATGATTAAAAATAATGAGTATATAATGTATTATTCTATCACTTGTGCTTAGTGTGCCATAGGAAAGGCAAATATAAATGTTTTAACCAATCATAAATAAACTTTATATTTAAATTGAGATGTATTGGGTGTGCTAAAATCATATTACATTCATTTATTGTAACAAAGTTATTTAATTCACTATTTTTTTTTAATATACAGTGCATCTAGTTTATGTTAAATATAAAATGCGAACTATGTTTCAAGGATAATTATTTTTTGGCTTTAAAATTTTTGGAAAAAAATCACTTATTATCATCATCAACTATTATCAATCCACTGCAGGATAAAGGTCTCTCCAAGATCAATCCATCTTTTCCTATATTTAGCTTCTCTTCTCCACATCACCCCTGCACACTTTCTTATTTCATCCATCCATCTCATATGAGGCCTCTTTCTGGATCTTTTACAATCTCTTGGAATTCAGTTCAAATTTCAATTGTCCATCTATTATCATCTCTTCTAGCAATATGTCCAGCCCAACACCACTTTAGTTTTTTATTTTTTTCAATGAGGTCAGTAACACCTGTTTGTTCTCTTACCCATACATTGTTTTCGATCTCTTCTTGTTACTCCCAAAATGCATCTCTCCATACTTCTTTGAGAGGTCTGAAGTCTCTGTATTGCTCTTCTATTAAGTGTCTAAGACTCAGATCCATAAGTAAGAACTGGCAAAACACATTTATTAAAAACCTTGCTTTTCAAACACATAGGCATATTTCCTTTTAGTATCAAGTTATTTCTAACAAAAGCACTCCAACCAAGTTTAATTCTATGATTAATTTCATCTATTATGTTTCCATCTGTATTAATAATCTGACCAAGGTATTTGTAACTGTTAACTTCTTCTAACTCATCATAATTAATCTTTATTTTCATATTTTAAGAAAATCTATTAAACATTATTTTAGACTTCTTAACATTTATCTTTAGTCCTACTTTCATCTGATAACTCCTGCAACATTTCCTTTAGCCCTAAAGCATTATTTGCAAAAACAACTACATAATCTGCAAAATCTAAATGACTTAAATAATCTCCATTTACTTTCACTCCTTTAGCTTTCCACAGAATACTTCTTGTAGCACTGCTGTAAAAAGTTTGAGATATGGAGTCGCCCTGTCTTACACCCATTTTAATGTTTATTTTCCTTCTATCATTATGTAATCTAACTGTTGCTGTTGTATTTTTATAAATATTCTTTAAAATATGACAATTTTCTAGATCTACACCTTGGTGATTCAATATATATATAATCATTTTATTATAAAACTATATATATATATATATATATATAGTTTTATAATAAAATGATTATATATATATGAATAGAAATATATATATATATATATATATCATTATCAACCATTATCAATCCACTGCAGGATGAAGGTCTCTCCAAGTTTAATCCATCTTCTCCAATCTTTAGCTTCTCTTCTCCACATCACCCCTGCACACTTTCTTATTTCATCCATCCATCTCACATGTGGTCTCTTTCTGGGTCTTTTACAATCTCTTGGAATCCAGTTTAAAATTTCAATTGTCCATCTATTATCATCTCTTCTAACAATATGTCCAGCCCAACTCCACTTCAATCTTTTAATTTTTTCAATGAGGTCAGTAACACCTGTTTGTTCTCTTACCCATACATTGCGTTTACGATCTATTCTTGTTACTCCAAACATACATCTCTCCATACTTCTTTGAGTGGTCTGAAGTCTCTGAATTGCTCTTCTATTAAGTGTCCAAGTCTCAGATCCATAAGTAAGAACTGGTAAAACACATTTGTTAAAAACCTTCCTTTTCAAACACATAGGCATATTTCCTTTTAATATCAAGTTATTTCTACCAAAAGCACTCCAACCAAGTTTAATTCTATGATTAATTTCCTCCATTATGTTTCCATCTGTATTAATAATCTGACCAAGGTATTTGTAACTGTTAACTTCTTCTAATTCATCATAATCAATCTTTATTTTCATATTTAGAGCAAATCGATTAAACATTACTTTAGTCTTTTTAACATTTACCTTTAGTCCTACTTTCCTACTTTCATCTGATAATTCCTGCAACATTTCCTGCAGATCTGAAGCATTATTTGCAAAAACAACTACATCATCTGTGAAATCTAAATGACTTAAATAATCACCATTTACTTTCACTCCTTTAGTTTCCCATTTTAATCCACAAAATACTTCATGCAGCATTGCTGTAAAAAGTTTTGGAGATATGGAGTCACCATGTCTTACACCTTTCTCAATGTTGACTTTCTCAGTGTCATTATGTAATCTAATTGTTGCTGTTGCATTTTTATAAATATTCTTTAAAATATAACAATATCCTGGATCTATACCTTGATGATCTAATGCTTTAATCACTGAAGAAATGTTTATAGAATCAAATGCCTTTTCATAATCTACAAATCCTAAGCATAATGGCAACTCATATTCATTTGTCCTTTCTATAACTTCTCTCAATACCTGGATATGATCTACTGTACTAAAACCACTTTTAAATCCAGTTTGTTCTTTTGGTTGGTGGAAATCCAATGTTCTCTGTAGACGAGTAGTAATTATCTTGGTAAAAAATTTATATAAAACTGATAAAAGGCTGATAGGTCTGTAACTTCTAATATCTTCTTTATCACCTTTTTTAAATATTAATATTATTACTGCATTCTTCCAATCATCCGGTACATCTTTATCATTTAGACATTTGGTATATAACTTTGCTAAAAAATTTTATATTTCTTCACCTGCTTCTTTTAATATATCAATTATAATTCCATCATTACCTGGTGACTTTCCTTTCTTCATACATTTAATTGCATGTTTCACTTCTTCATTTAAAATTCTGGGCAATTTGGAAGATGTAATAGATATAGGAGGTACTTGTTCTTTATTACTATATAATTCTTGATAAAAATCTTCCACCAATTTCATGATGTCATCTCTCCTTTTAGTAATAATTCCATCTTTTTTTTTATTGCAGATATAAATTTCCTACCAATACCAAAATGTGGTTTTACATTCTTAAGACTTTTATTTTCTTCTATAGCTTTCCTTGCTAGTTCACAGTTATACTTTCTTATATCATTTTCAACTCTTTTCCATACCATTTTACAAAATTCGAGATATTCAATTCTCTTTAATGCATCATTTTTGTATATCTTTATATTCCTTTTTTCTTCATAAATTCTCTAGTCTCAGTAGAAATTTTATTGTTCAATTGCTGTTTCTTTCTACCAGCTATCTTTGTTGCAGTTTTCAATGGTGTATCAGTTATTTTCATATTAATTTCATTCAAATCTGAATCATGTTCAAAATCTACTAATACTTGAAACCGATTTGTAAGTTCTAATTTAAATTCATTAGAATGTTTCTGAAGATTAGGAATATCAACTGTAAATATTGTTTTTCTTAATAATTTTTGTCTCTCTAGTTTTACATTAACACGTATCTTACACCTTACTAATCGATGATCACTTCCTGTGTTAAATTTATTAAGAACATTACAATCTTGAAATATGTATTTCCTGTTAGTCAAAATATAATCCAATTCTGCTGTACCTTTATTTGGATGCTTCCATGTCTATTTCCTTTTAACATTTTTCTCACAAAAAGAATTCATAATATAAAGTTTTTCTTTTTCTGAAAACTCCACAATTCTATGTCCTCTCTCATTTCTATTACCATAACCAAAATTACCCACAGCACTTTCATCTTTCATTTTTTTACCAATTCTAGCATTAAAGTCTCCCATAACAATTTTAAAATGGTGTTTACTCTGATCAAAAGCCTTTTGTACATCCATATAAAAATCTTCTACTACTTCATCACTATGAGAACTTGTTGGGGCATAAACCTGAATTATCTGCATTTGGTATCTGCTATTAAGTTGTATAACTAATCTTGCCACTCTGTCCGATACACCATCAATCTCCACAATATTGTTCTTCCACTTTTTATTTATAATGAATCCTACTCCACTTGTATTTCCAATATTTTTGCCTTTATAATAGAGTATATGTCCACTTTTTAAATCAATTGTCTCTTCATCTTTTCTTCTAACTTCACAAAGTCCAATAATGTCCTATTTAATATAAGACAGTTCTTCTTCTAATTCTTGCAATCTTCCTTCACTTTGAAAGTGATCTGCAGTTGTAAGTACCTAAATAAAAAGTCATCATCAAATGGCAGCCTGGGTCTGCAATCAGGGGATTCTTAGCACCCTCCGCCTTCGGCCACCAACCGCTGCCTTGGTTGGTGACTTTACAGCCTCCTGGGAATAAGGGCCATGCTTTATTTTTGTCTGTCATAATTGTATATATGTATTGGGAAAATAGTTATCATTTACACAAACATTCATTCTGCCTCATCAGACACTGAGAAGAAAGACCATGGTGTTTCTTGATCTTAAACTCAGAGGTAAAAAGCCAACAAATTCACCACGCTGGCTAATGCGTGTTGGTGAGCAGCCCATCCATGTTCGTATACTATATGAATAATCACATAGTAATAACAGCTGCAACGACAAGAACGTATGGAGTGGACATTAGGAATTTGCCCTGCTCGGTTCCTTTAAGGCCTCCAAGAGGAATCAAAGGGTCTCCTTTCAGTTAATAGCAAAACTCCTTTCTGCAGCCAATATATATATATATATATATAGTATTATAAATGTTGAAATTTGTATTGAAGTGTGTATATATATATATATATATATACACACACACACTTCAATACAAATTTCAACAAAACAGCTTATTATAAGTCAATAAAATAATATATTTAGCCTTATATTTGTCAATTAGTAATGATTGAGTTTCCTGCAGACATCTATAAAAATACTATTACAATCTTTCTACTTAGAAGTAGGCACTATTAATAAATGTTGAATACTATTATCTACAATTACATAATTTACATACAGAGTTATATTGTGTAAACTGTTTGTTCATATAAAAAATAATGCATTCATTTGTCTTCAGATCATTTATTAATGTTTGAAAATACACATATTTGTGATACTGAATAAAGGAGAAAAATACATTATACAAAGAACTAAAAAAAGAGGAAAATTAAAAAAAAACAAAAACAAATAATGGTTGATTTTACCTATACTTTTAAACATTTGATGTAGGGATATTGATCTAGCATAAAAAAACTCTATAGAATTAACAGCAACAAACAAATTCATAATTTATTTATATTTTAAGCTGAATTATTTAATTTATATTAATATACACAACTCACAGACACTCTTTCCCTCTACAAACACTTTTTATAAATTTATTTTCAATGGTTGTTGTTTTGAGCTTATAAACATAGTTCTATCTTTTTTAAAATGCATATAAGACTTATTATTCATATAATTTAAGCATATCTCATGATATTGCGGATGTTTTTTTTTCTAGAAATGTATTCAGGTAGAAAAACATTTTGTTAATACTCATCTGGTTCCCCAGATCCGATATCTTCTTCCTCTAACTGGGAAATACTTAAATCTTTTACAGGAGTACCTGATAACCTTGGCGGAGATACACAATTAGTTTGACTAGGTTCAATTAAATAAATTATGCCTCTTTTTGGTGTAGGTTCTTTTACGTATGTCACAAAAGAACTCAGCTTTTTATCACATACAAAAGGATTATCTGTAAAAAATATTAAATGAGAGATATATTATAAATATGTATATATGTGTGCATATGTAAACAATAAATAATAATCATAACTTACATTATGTGTATCTCAAACGGAAGTAAGTGTATCTTCTAATGAGTTTCGTAATGTGTGTATGTATATATAAGCAAGTCTCTTCCCAGTAAATAATAAAATTGCATTAACTACTTATATTTAAATTTCATATATATTACGATAAGTGAATTTGATATTTACTTATAAAAATTGGCATTTCAGTAACTGTTACAAAGTTTTTAAAAATAAACTAACTTTTATCTTTAAATATTTAAAAGTAGTTTTAGAAAATTAATATCATATATTTAAATATATGTAATATATAATTTTCATTCTTAATTCTTAGATAATCAATAAATAAAAGGGAAATATAATAAAAAAAAATTAAGGAGGTGTTCCAACAATCTATTTTATTATTTATCATTTGTTGGTGCCTAATGATAAGCATTGTGTCTATTTAGGACTGGGAATTAATTGAGAATTTATTGGTATTTTATTGCACTTAGAATTAAGCTTTTTTGAAATGGAAAATAATAATAAACAATAATTTGTATTGGTTAAACAATCTGCAATATCAAATGTGAATGCTACTCATAAATATATATATATATATATATATATATATAATATGAGTAGCATATATATATATATATATATATATATATATATATAATCTAGCTTGCCAATACCTCTTAACATGATATTCAGAATATCCTCAACCACAGACCAGTTTTTGCATCTGGCTTCCTCATTGAGGTGATAGAAAAATGTCAGCCACATTTACCAGAAATATCATGTTAAAGATGTGAATCTTTCTTTTAGCTTACCCTTAGCTAAGAATATTTTGGTAAGTTTTGATATTGTTTTGTTTTTACTAGTGTATCTGTAAATATAGGAGATTTGAACGACTTTCAAGAACCCATTAACTATCCACCCTATCCTATACCACTGATACACATGACCACATGCATATAAAAATAATCACCAATATACTTATTTCATGCTGAATGAGCACTCAACAGTTGGTCCATATTATCATCTCCCACACACATATATATAATCAGTACTCTGTTTATATTAAGATAAAAAAATCTTCATACTTTAATGAATAGGCTTCCATCTACTCCAATGTCCAAATCTTCAACCATCCATACCATTGAAAATCTTATGATGGAAAGTCCAAAGCCCAGACAGATTCCACTATTATTGCCTTGCTCATGTTGAATTCAAGTCACTTTGACTCCTCATGTATAGGACCTTATCTATTTAAATACATGAGGGATGGGCAGATGCAGGCTTGATGTATAAACATTTGAAATACAGGCATTTTTCATATATCTGGTGGATAATAATAAATTTAGGGGATTTGAATTCAAGCATTTAAGCACTAGTCAACTATCCACACTATATTATACCTCTAATACACATGACAACTGAATTTGAATATAGTTGATAATGACTACTTAGATAATCTAAAGTACTTCTATTAAATTATAGTAGGTATTTGTTTTTAAAATATTATTTACTGTATTGATTATTGTATTGTTTTTTGAAGAATTATATATGTTTGTTTATAATTGGAATACAGACATTGATTATTAATTTATATATATATATATAAACAAAATAAATGTCCGCTAATATTAATAATACAATAACAAAACTTAAATATATTCCAAACAACAGTAAACAATTTATAATATAATATAAATAAAAACTCAAAAGAAATATTTTCGATTATATTCATAATCATTTTCAACTCAACTTTCAAAATGGAATCATCTATTACCAACCGGAAACACATGTCAATTTAAATATTCCACAATTCATTAATCCTAACATTTGCTGACTGTCTGTTTATTATCTTATTTTTATACTTACTAAAAAAAAACTGCCTCTAATTTTTTTTTTTTAATTATCTCTCTCTTGGCCTAAATTTTTTATTTTATTTATATCAAATTTAAAATTACAATTTCTATCATGATCATAAAAAACAGATTCAGTATATAACTTGACTTCATTATTATTATCATTACATATCTGTACATTTTTCAAAACTCTTTTATACAACAATTTATGTTCTTTAATTCTTTTCTCCATATTACATCTAGATTCCCCTACATATGATAAGTTACACCCACAAAAAATTCTATAAATTATATTACATTATTTTTTTTAAACTTATCTTTTGAATTATTAACCATTCTATTTAAATTACCAGATCCATAAAATGAAACATTATATATACTATTATAATTTTTTTTCATAAATTTTACTTGATTATTATAAAAAGGCAAAGAAATCCACTTCTTACTCTCAATTTCTTCATAACCAGTATTTCTATTAATTTTCTTACTAAATTGACAAACCACTTGATAAATTTATTTTATATTATAACCTACACTTAATAATTCACTTACATAATTTTCAATATTTTTCTTTTTATCACATGCATATTTACACAAAATATTACTATGTAAAAAAGACCTAAAATGGCCATTTTATAATTATGTGGCACTTTAGATAAATATGGAATATACCCTCTGGTTTCAATAGGATTAATAAACAATTTATAGTCAATCATATTATTGTTCCTTGAAATTATCAAATCTAAATATTTAATACTGTTATTATATTCTTTCTCAATAGTCCAGATAAGACCTTTTAATTTATTATATTCATCATATACATCAACAGCTGCCCTGTGAAACTATGACTCTATGGATATATAGCACATAATTAAAACATGTAATAACTAAAAGATATATTAAAGTTCTTTTTGCAAACATAGAAATATACTTTGTAAATCAACAACTACCTAGTAGACATGGTGAAGAGACAAAGTGATTGATGATTAAAGAAGACAACAGGATCAGCCTGAATAATCAAATTTAAAACTATATGTTAGAATGTTATAACTGCTAATGTAATAATGTTATTATAATAAATTACTTTAATATACAAAATAAAAAGCGTATGAAACACTTGAACGAGAAGCTTAAAGATTCCAAAAATTTTTTATATACTAAGCGCTTTCGAGACCATTTGCTTCATAGTGTGGCTTATTAAACAGAACATTGTGAATCTTAAGTCCATATCTTATTTTAAATAACCTGTTTATTTGAACCACAAGATACATCATTCACTGATCTTGATCATATTGTCCATAGTTATTTAACAAAAGAGTTTGAAAGTTAATGTGCTTACTTTATTAAGAACTTATTTGTACTTCATAAAGCTTAAAATTCATACTACTGTTGGTATTGGGATTGCCAAATATTGTTTATTAATTCTATTCTGTTTTATGAGCTGTTTTATTTGTTATATTTGGGTAGTTACAAAATCCCTTTCACTAACACAAGCACATTTTGTAAAATGATAATATTTAATTTATTTGAACCCTGGGAAATGTAAATTAATTCACAATTGTAATTTTGAATTTATGGTAATTGTTACATCTTAAGTTATTTGTTGTGTGTGGTGGGAGTTATGTTTTATCTCCAGTTTTACTAATTCAGTATAACTTTAAGATGTAAATCTCTTCTTTAATTTTAAAACTTATAGTTTATCTTAATTTTGTGGATAAATATTATTGTTTAGTCAAGACTAAAATCCATATTTTGTTTCATTTTACCCTACAATCATTTAATACAATAGTAGTTTGTAGCCCAGGATCTCATTCTCCATCATCAACATTGTTATCATATTTCATCTTAATTGTTCTTACTTTTGTCTTAATCTTTATTTTATTTTAATTCATCATCACAAATGACTCATCCTTCATCATCTCAATCATATACATTATCCTAATACATTTTCTTTCTCTTAAGATTGTTTGTTTTCATTATTTATATTATTATTTATTTCCATCATCTATTTTTCATTTAATTCATAATTTGAATTCCATATTCATCTCATAGACCTGATTATTTATTGGTTTACAAATATTAAATGTATCTAATATTATTTTGTTGTGGATTTCAAAGCTAGTTTAACAGATGTTGATACTATAAGTTATTATCTTCATGGAAATTTTGTGACTTTCCTTAGATTTATTGTTTCATGCTAGCCTAGTTAGTTTTAAGAAAATAATATCTATATTTTTGCATTTTTATGCATATGTTCTGATTATTCGAGTAGTTAGGGTTACTTTTATAGTCCTACCTTCTCTCAGAAGTGGACTATACCAGATGCTGCCTTATCTGTATGGATAAAGCATTGTTTGCCACAGGCCAATAGGCTGATGTATAGATAAAAGCATAGCCAATGATTATTACAGACCAATGAGCAATGATGCTTGCTGAATCCAAAGGTTTTCTATAAAGTCATGAATCTGGGTATAAATAGTCAGCCTTTTGTGAGAATCAGGGAAGAACGTGTCTAACCTAAGCAGATGCTTTGTGTTCTCCCAGGGAAACTATTTTAACCTAAACAGCAGCAAATATTCCCATTAATAGCACTACGCTATTTAGATCTATGCAGCTAGGCAAGTCTTACAGAGACCGGACACTGCTAAGATCACTATCAGATTGAGGCAAGCTCTCTTGTACAGATGGAAGAGTCATAGACCTTACCCGTGAGGCAAGCCATAAGGGGTGTCTGGAAGCGACAGGCAGAACACAAGAGTTATGTTAAACTCCAAGATTCAACTTATAAATATGCATTTGTATACTGTATATTGTATTGTATATATTTGTGCCTAATAAATATATTAAATTATAATACTTGTTTTAGTATTATATTATTTACTGTTAGTTGGGTCTGTAATCCAGACCAAACACAACAGATTTGGCGCAGTGCCAAAAGATTCCCCCCCCCCCACGGCTGGAAAAAGAAAAACACTTGGAAAACATAAATACGCGAGTGCACAGTTATTTAGACACACACTCATAAGTTATGAAGCTGTGATTACTAAATCACACTTAAATACGGTCCAAGTATTTATTAAACAGTGATTCTTAAAATCACTTATTGCTGGAAAAACAAGTAAAATACATGATAGTATTTACTAAACAGCCATTATCAAAATCACTTATTTCAGGGAGGAAATAAAGTGATCATAAACACGATTGGTGCTTCATAAACCAATCAAAATTGGCCTTGCTATAAAGACAGAAACTCGCTCTAGCAGAGTGAAAAATCTGTCAAAAAATCATATAGAGTGGTTACTCACAAATATAGGAAAAAATCTTTCTCACGTGATAACAGAGAAAAATAAAATAAAAAATTGGCTAGTATAATTGGCTCGATGGAAGATTTTGATCCAGGATTCCCTGAGAAATGGTCAAGCTACAAAGAGTGTCTAATTTTCTATATACAGGCCAATCAGATAAAAAAGTATGAAATAAAATTAGCAATGCTGATAACGATAATCGGGTTGCAAACTTATATTTTAAAATCGCATATGGGGTCAGAAACACCGGCTGACTTGAATTTTGAGAAGGCGTTAGTGATTCTCATGGAATATTTTCCCCCCAAACCACTAACAATAATGCAGAGATATTATTTCAATCTATGTATTCAGGCAGATGGAGAAAAAGCTAGAGAATTTGCCACATGAATCCGGACATTAGCACTTACATGCCAATTTAAAGAGTTCTTAAATGAAGCACTACATGATCGTTTCATTTGTGGTATGAATGATCATAATTTAAGACTCAAACTATTAATGACACCAGATATAGATTTTGAAAAGGCTGTAACTCAAGCCACGTTGGCAGTCTATAGCGTGTCAGGCAAAGCCACTACAAAAAATAAATTATACTGTTCAAAAAGTTGAACAGAATGCTGAGTCTGACAAGCACTCAGTTAGCTCAATGAGTGTAAAGAATTGTTATAGATGTGATGAACCGATCCTTGTGCAAATAGAATGTCCACATCTCCATACTGTGCACTCATTTTGCAAGCATGTCTAAACTTAAAAAGACACAGCCAATATGAGAATGGAAAAAACATATCCAAAAAAGAAAGGCAACTATAAGAAAAATAAACAAGTTGCCAGTATAAATCACATCAAAGACAATCAGTCTGGATTTATACATAGTATAGTGATTAATGATATGCCAGTGAGAATGGAACTAGACACAGGGTCTGCAGTGTCTATTGTTTCAAAAAAGACTTGTAATAAAAATAACAAATATAATCTGCATCCTAGCACTAGGACTATAACAGATTATCAGGGTAAAAAAAACTCTTGGGTCAGACAAGAGTTAAAATAACCATGCCTAACAAAACTAGACACTGGTAGTGGCATCAGGTGATCACAGCAACTTGTTAGGCCGTGACTGATTTAGTCACTTAGGCTTTGCAGTGTCAAAGATGAACCAGAACACAACATTAGCTAAATTAAAGGCTAATTACCCTGAAGTGGTCAAAAAAGATATAGGTCAGTATCTAGGACCACCAATTCAGTTATCACTGAATAAAGAGATAAAACCAGAATTCAACAAATAGTTGATAACAAAAATGAATATGAGAAATTGGAACACCAGGATTACCAGAACACCACTAGCTTTGCAGACTAAAGTGCTATGCAGAATGTATAGAGGACCCACTAAATTGATTCAAGCAGTCATGATCCAACAGAAAGGACTCCACACCCTCATAGTCAAAACAGCAGATGGATGTCAACATCATTGCCATCGAAAGCAACTTAGACTATATTATACTGATGCAACCACAAGGAATGAAGCTACAGCAGAGACATACAGTACAAGCAAAGAGGACCAACAAACCGAAGATGGCAGCAAACCAGCACCGAAGTGCATTAGTCATCCTCCAGCACACCTGCATGACTGTTCTCTAAGCTAAATTTTAGCCAGGGGGAGGGATTTTATAGTCCTCCCTTCTCTCAGAAGGACTATTTCAGATGCTGCCTTATCTGATCGGATTAAGCATTGTTTGCCACAGGCCAATAGGCTGATGTATAAATATAAAGCATAGCCAATGATTATTACAGACCAATGAGCAATGATGCTTGATGAATCCAAAAGTTTTTAATAAGGTCAGGGATCTGGGTATAAATAGTCAGCCTTTTGTGAGAATCAGGGATGAACATGTCTAACCTAAACAGACACTTTGCATTCTCCCAGGTAAACTCTGCTAACCTAAACAACAGCAAGTATTCCCATTAATAGCACTACGCTATTTAGATCTACACAGCTAGGCAAGTCCCACAGAGACCGGACACTGCTAAGATCACATTCGGCTCGAGGCAAGCTCTCTTGTACAGCTGGAAGAGTCATAGTCCTTACCCGTGAGGCAAGACATAAGGTGTGGCTGGAAGTGGCAGGCAGAACACAAGAGTTATGTTAAACTTCAAGATTCAACTTATAAATATGCATTTGTATACTGTATATTGTTTGTATATATTTGAACATAATAAATATATTAAATTATAATACTTGTTTCAGTCTTATTTTATATTATTTACTGTTAGTTGGGTCTGTAATCCAGACCAAACACAACAGTTACAATATATTATATAGGTAAACTTGAACTTTCCAGGTCACTACAAAATTTTGTAATTCAATTTTTTTTTTTTACTAGAGTGTTTCTTGTCAAATTATTTAAAAAATTGTGAAATATCAAATACACAACAGCATAAAAATTATAAAAAATAATTAATAACAAATTATATTATAAAAATATCTGATAAAAATCATTTATTAAAATAACATATTTATGCTTCCAACATTCATAATTACTGACCGTTGTAGTTTTCGGACTAATGTCCATGTTGCAAATTTTATCGCTTGTATAAGCGAAAACTACAATGGTCAGTAAGTATGAATGTTGATAGGATAAATATTATTTTAATATTTTTTTTTTATCAGATCTTTTTAATATAATTATTTGTTATTATTTTTTTATAATATAATTTTATGCCGTGTATTTGATATTTCATAATTTTTTAAATAATTCGATAAAAACACCCTGGTGAAAAAAATTTGAACTACAAAAAAAATTATCGAATTTTGTTGTGACCTGGCAAGTTCATGTTTACTATATATATATTAATAAAACACGCTTGAAAAATTGAACAATATATATCGAGAAATTGCTATGGGAAACTAGAAATTATTAAAAGGCCTAATTGGCATAAATGAAAACTGAGAATTTAAAACAATAATATTTGGAAAAAGCTATTGATGGATAAAATACTTTGTAAAACGTTTTAACCAATAGAATTAGAGGAGGAGGAGAAAATAACAAAGTGAAAACATAACAATTTTAAATCTCTTAACACACTGTCTTATGATTTGAGAAAGAGAAAGCTTTCCTGAAATACTTGTTCTTGTACTGAAATGTCAGCTATTTAGCTATTATATTTTTCTTACATGAAAATAATTATACTGTGAATTCATCATTTAACATTTAGAATATTAGAATTAATCTACAGAGAGCAGCCAAACAAAGAATTCAAAAACATTAAGTCGAGGATAAATATATTTCTCATCAAATGGATTGAAACTAGAAGGATATGCTATCATAATTTAGATTTGTTTAATGCTTTTTCCTTGAGACCAAAATCGTTGTGAAACAGAAAGGCAGAATTTAATGTACATAACAATGGATTCACTATATTTGTACTGCCAGAAACTATAATAATTAATCAATTAAATATGCAGGATGGTACAGTGGTAGTAGTAGTCAATACGTTTTAAAAACAAAGACAAATTATATAATAATTTATAAGATTTTGCTTATCTATTCATGTTAATAGTGTTTTTCATAATATACCCTATGAAAAATAAACATTAGCCAGACTCACTTTTTTAATATATAGCCATTTTGCTTCTAGGGATAATGTAATCTTTCATTATATTAACGTTACTGCCTGAGGAAGTGCATTGCTTAAGAATTAGAAGTAATAAAGAAACGGTCATATCTGACCTTGCCTTCAGAAGTGGACTATTCCAGATTCATTACATGATTTGCTAGCACCCAGTTGTTATCCAATCGGATTTAAAACCTTCACTGGAGTTCCCACACCAAATCTGCATGTTTCCAGTAATGTAGGGGATCAGCCTTTAAATAGTCAGCCTTTTGGAGCCAAGGCAGATAGCAATTACTTCTGTTAACCTGAATAACAGAACATGCTCTCCATTAAACCTTCTGCCATCTGCAAAGGTATTTATCTAGTCATTATTGAGATATCCATGCAGTGAGGCAAGTCCACCTACAGACTGAAAACTGCTACATCTGAATTAGAGCTAACTCGAGGCAAGCTAACTACATAACTGGAAGAGTCATACTAGAACTCGTGACACAGGCTAATCATTAGCTGGAAGCGAGTTTTCTTCTCCACATGACTATCTCAGCATTGAAGTCTATCAACTGTACTTGTACATTTGTTTAACTAATGTGTATACATTTTGTACTAATAAAGTATACATATTAATTGATGAATAGTTGTTCTTTTTGTATCTGTTGGTTTGGAAATGAACCTGCAAGCCTAACGAAACACAACAGAAACCATAGAGCTACTACCAACATGGATGTATATATCGACCACTACAGTTAAGATTTGAAACTGACAAGATTGTAATATCAATAACAATCAGATGTCATGGAAATATAAACAATGAATATTGGAACTGGACTAAGTAAAATTATTAATCCACATAAGTTTAAATAATTTTTTATTGACAGGGTAAATATAACCTGTTTTGAAATAAAGCAAATAACTTATTCTTAGTACAAGTACTATTTATTAAAACATTGTTATTATGAAATAACAGATTTTTTTTAAAAAAAAAAATCAACCAACTAATCAACATTTTTTGCAATATATTGTTGTTTGTTTTATTTATTTTTTACAAATGCATTAATAATCATTGTAAATACTATTAATAATAAAAAATTCAAATTACAACTATAAAAATATTATAAAATATTTTATTATGAGCGGTATCTAATACCAAATAAAGACGTTAATTAAAGTAATGCACTTAGATTGCATTGATATTCAATTTCTGAATTCCACTTTGAATTTTATATTACTTTTATTTATTTTTTATATAATTTCTAGTTACATAGTAATATTTAAAAAAATCTGTAATTGAGTCATATCTATAGATGAGAAGACACTATAATTTAATGCTGGACTTTTGGAACATTAAAAACAGAGTTTTATTAGGCAGAATTCTAAAATATTTTCATCAAGAAAAGATTTAAGACAAGATTAGATTCTAATGGTTTAGTACAGGTAGTTTACTTTTCACGGCTAATAGTTCAATGTTAATATTCCGAATACATCGGGAATTGTATCATAATGCTAAAATTTTGTTGTCAATATGTTTTGTACAATGATGTTCCCGAAATTCCTTCTTCACTGGTATTTTTTTTTCTATATATTAGTAATAGTTTCAAATAACATGGAGATTTAACTGGCATCGATATTTTGTTAATAGTTTATGTCATTTTTTTTTTTTTGAAATGAATATATACATTATTTGAAACAACAAGAACCTAAGATTTCTTGTTTTTTTTATTTACAAAATTTTTTTGCACCTGAAAATTTAATAATAGTTAATTACTTAATTAAATGCTAATAATTTAATTATCATTAATTAAATTACCAATCTTTAAATACATTTGCAATCAAGATAACCTTATTACAAAACAGAATATGAACGTGACTTATCACGTGGTATCCAATAACATATTTCTGTTTTATCAGCATTTTTTCTCCCAATTTCTGCATACAATGTAATTTAATAATAGTTTTCTAGTTAAGGATATATACTAGATATCAATGCTTAATTAACCCATATTCTGTGTTATCATTTATAAATATCTAGATAAATTTTATATTTATGGCTAATATAATAGTAATATGAATCATGGAATAATACACTTGACCCTTTAGAATTTAATGTCTAATTTATTGTAGCTACTATAATTTGTTATAATTATCAAGCGATCTTTCCAAACTGAAAAAATCAAAAACAAAATATAAGTGTACTATATCTAAACCAATCTGCTTGTATCTTCATATAGATACGAAGCCTGTTGGTTCTATACATTTTATATATTATTGTGTTTTTAATATTTGACAACTATTTATGTTGTGGGACTACATAAACAATCAGTTTTACATTGAAAACATTTATGTTATACCCCCCCTAGTTTAGATTGATATGTTCATAATTTAATAAAGATTTAAGTGACAGTAACTAGAATAACTTGACTAATTTTGTGAAAGTAAATTTTTAAAAATAATAAGTCTTAAAAGAAATTTATCCTTATGGATTTTAGGTAAAACATACAAATAAGAAATGTTGCTGAAATATGATGTTAGTTTTTGTTTTTCTCAATTACTGAAACAGCTGCGATACTTTTTCTGAGCAACTGTGTTTTTTTGTATTTGGTATTCATTAGATTTTTTGTCACTATTCTGTATTGACCTGATGTGAGGATTTCTTATATTTTGATATCATATCTGGCATAATCATTATAGATTTATCTATTTTGAGATATTTAATTGTTTTTCTTTTATCATATGATATATCTGAGTTCGGTTTCAAGTGTTTGATTTATTCTCCAGTGTACTCTGTTGTTGTTTTTAGGGCAATTTTTGAGTAACATTCTCAACGGCTGTCATTATATCTAATAAAAGTGTATTAGATGATGTTATGACCAAGTTTAATCATTTTTGAAGAACATAAATTTCAACATGAAAAGTGATTGCATGAACACAAACCGATGATTAGAAGAGAAAAAAAAGATGTATCTAAGATAGACCATGTATGTACCAACAAACATATATTCAATTTGGATAATACAAAAGTATTGGATATAAAAGAAAAGGTATAAAGAAAAAAAAATTGAAGAAGCTGCTCACATGAGAATGGCAATCGGTCCCATAATTCAACATAGTGCAACTATACATAATGTATGGAGACCACTAATCAACTTACCTCGTGAAAAATCAGACTAAAAATTCATAGATAAGTATAGGAAATTTATACTGACTATTGTTTTGACAGTGTGGCCCTGTTGGTTGGAGTGTTACCTTAAAATTAAATACTGTATTTCAGTTCTTTAAGGTCTCAAAGAGAAATCAAAGGCCTTTTTTTCAATTAAATGCAAACTTCTTTCTGCAAATTTTATTATTTTAGAGTTAGTGAAATTACTAGTCAATGTCACACTTCCCATGCAAGATGGAAGCTTCTAACTCCTGAATGTATATCAAGCATTAACTATAGTATTTGTAAACATTGAGGTATATTACCCAATGAGGCAATATTAATAAATATTCTTAATAGTAAATACCAAATGCTGATAATTCTGATTAATATCAACAATTTCTCATTGTCTTGAAAAAGATGATGATTACTATATGGATATACCAAAAATATTTGATCAGATCAAACAATATTTTTAAATTTTCATGAGATTTCTTTAACACTAGAATTGATAAACAATTGGAAAATCAAAAGCTATGGGTAAATTTGTTTATGGTGATAGAAATGAGTGGCGAAAATACTAATTTGAAATGGACTTAAAGGCATCCAAATGAAAGTATAACAGAATTAGATTATATTTTGGCTAACTGAAAGCATATATTTAAATATTGTAATTTTCTTGATAAATTTAACACATTGATTGGTAAACGAGAAATGAGATTTATGCTAAGGCAAACTAGAGAGAAAGAAAATATTTAAAAATACACAGTATTCGTCATCAGATGGAGGGAAGATATAAAATAGACCATTGATTGGAAGTGGCTGTTATGTTTTAGATATTATTCTATATGTTGTTCATCAGTGATTAAACGTTAGTTCATCGAGGTCTGGATCTCGGATATTATCATATTCTGAAGAATATTCATAAGAAAGCAAAGATCATCGAATCGAAATCATAATAATATGAGCAGGAGAATTATTAAAAATGTGTGGCTCCAGAAGTATTTTGAGATTAAAATGAGAAACTAAAAAAATTAAACTAAATTGAGATATTTTAATTCACCCATAAACTGCATAGTTCCAGGAAATGTTGAAACGTTTATTAAATATAAGTAAATATATAGGAAAACAAGGAAATATTTTAAAAAATTAAAATAAGATTTATTGGATCTTTTTAAACAATGAAAATAAAGATCGATAATGAAATGTCTTAATTCTAAAGGAAATATAATGGATAAAATTATATATATATTGGTTAACATGGTTTTCAAAGACATAACTTAGTACTAAAAATTATACGTATGTGAATGAAAATATATTTGGACAATTAACAGAAGTCTAATATACAGATTTCAGACTATTTAGTTAATTATGGGAATTTACATGTGTTAAGCATAACATGATGAGTTGGAGAACAAAAGACACGGGTGACAGAGAAAACCTGCGTTACTGACATCAATGAGAGAACTAACAAACTGAAGCGGAGTTTTTAGAAAAAATGAAATTAAATGGACAGTTGACATCTTAATCTGAATTTCAATGTATCGTGAAATTCTTAAAAAAAGGACAAAAATTTGAGATTTCTGAATGAATGAATGGAACAAGAAAGGTTGCTAGGCTGATATGACAAAAGCTAGAAATCGATGAAATTAGACATGAAAAGATCATCCTACAGTCAATCGATAAGGATTGAATATGGTGATGATGACGTTTATCATATTCATCACGTCAGGCTAATATAAGAAATTACGAAAGTGAGAAACTTAAACTTGATTGATACGATTTTATCATTTAATATTTTTAAATATTTTCAGATAGATCTATGACTAAAAATGCATTTACATATGCACATAATATATGAAGCATGAGATGGTTTATTACATAAATAATATATATATACTTAGAAAATGGCTGAATTTATATATGCATACTCATCATTTTTTTAAAAAATAAGCTTTTATTGTTTGAACCATATTATATAAGAAAGAATACTATTATGTACTCTTGTGGTAAAATTTCATGACAGTAATAAATTTATTTTAAAGAGCTCTTTTTTTTTTTTTTTCAAAACATTTAAAACACTAAATTACCAACGTCTGCACATGACAGGGTGTAAATGTGTGTGTGTGTTCCAAACCAACATTATGTTTTTTTTGTATTGGAACTCCGCTTGAGAAATATTATTACAAGGTATTAAATTATTAAAATCAGTTAGAAAATATATATTGTGATACTGAGCCTATTGATTCGATAGTGTTTTATTTATTTAGAAAATTATAATTATCACAAATTCACAATTCAACCAGACCAACCATAAAAATAAACTCTAAAACACTACACCAATGGTTTCACTGCTAAAAGCAGACTTCACACGTGTATTTAATTACAGTATAACAGTGTAATTTAATTAAATATTACCCACAATTGCACTTACCTACCATTCACCCTTAATTTCAAAAGAACTTTTAAATAACTTAACTGCTTTAGAATCATATTTTTTTAATAATAAAATTTATTTAATTCTTTGTATTTCATTTCTCTCAAAGAAGACAATCTTAGTTTCATCCAAGTGAATAATGTGGCCTGTATCTTTTACATAGTTATATAAGGCAGAACTAAGATATTTATTTCTTAACCTACTTTTATGTACCTGTATACTTTCATTTAAATTCAAACTACATATAAGTACATAAAAGTATAGTTAGAAATAAATACTTTAATTCTGCCTTATTTTACCATGTCTTCTTTGATTAGAAATGAAATAGAAAAGATTAATTAAATAATTTTTATTACTAAAAATATATGATTTTGAAGCAGTCAACTTATTTAATTTTTTTTTTAATATTAGGGGAGGGGGATAGTGGAATTGTGGGTAATTATTAGTTTAAATAAGTTGATAGTTTGTTGTTATTTACATTTATAATAACGAAACCATTGGTAGTGTTTTAGAGGTTACTTTTTGGAAAGTCTGGTTGCGTTGTTAATTTGGAGTAATTTTAATTATTTCTTGACTAATTTCAGATTGTGCTTTTAATATTTATACATATGCTAACAAATTAACATTTCTATGAAATTGAAATATTTTAACCCCAAAAAACTTACCATGTATATCTAAGAAGTCCAATATATCTAACTCCCTAAAGGCTCCTTCATCTACTGTGGCAATTTTATTGGAAAATAATTTCAGTGATACTAATCGTTTTAATTCAATGAAATCTGACTTTCGAATGCGGGTTATTTTATTGTTTTCTAAATGTAACTGATGTAGTTGTGGCGCATGACGAAAAGCTGCTCTTGGTACTTCAGTAATTGATGTATGGATAATAAATATCCTTATCAAAGAAGTGTTAACTCCTTCAAAAGCATCTGCATGAATATACTTGATGTCAGAGCCCTCTACGACAATTTGTTTAACATTAATGTTACCAAATGCTCTTCTAGGAAAAGTTTCCATACCTTTAGTTGCAACCTCCAACAAATTTAGTTTGATTGGCCTATTGAAGTAATTTTTAACTTCGTTCATTGAAGTAATTTCACTGCAGTAAACTCTCAGTGAATCATAACATCTGCAGTTTACGTCCGGTATATCTTGTGGACACTCGCCTTCATAATATTCAAATTGACCCGCACAAGAAGAAATGATAGCCACAATCATTACAAGAAGCGAATTCATGGTCATTATCTAAGAATTAAACAAAAAGGTCAATATGCAATTTTAAGTGTTTATTCAAAGTGTATAGAATTTTAAATATTTTATAAACGATTTAAAACATCAACTTAAAATATATGAACTAAGCATTAACTACGTCAAATCAACACAACCAATTAATTTATACTAGATAAGCAGTGTTTATTAGGTACACATTAGTAACAATACACAGACACATTTATATATATATATATAAACATTAACCCCACAATAATCCCCACTAAAATCTAAAATTTTTATTTACAAATTTATTGCAATCATAACTGTAACAGAAACAACTTTAAATATTATATTATATTATTGCAAGTCATTTATTAATTAAAAAGTAATCATTATACCAGATATGTATTTTTAATATATTCCAATAGTGACATATTATATATATATAGATGCAAATTTATAAATAAATATTTAAAAATACAGTATTAAAAAGCTTAAAAATATGTATAACCGTCACTTAGAAGCGCTTTCAACTAGCTTGTAGCTTTGTCAACTATCACGTTTAAAATGTCAGCATTCCCATAATTCTATGATGTCAACTTTCCCATAATTCTGTGATCTTAATGTTTGCTGCTTGCCTATTAACCAAATGTTGCTTGTATTTACATATCAACATCGCCTCTTTAATTTCTTTTATTATTATTTCTTTCAGTTTCCAATATTTCTACATTGTTATAATTAAAATCGAAACCATATATACATAATTTATTATGGTCATAAAAGACAGAAGCTGATAAATTATCATTATTTTTAAAATTTTTTTTTGTATTTTGCACCCTTTGAATCGAGGTGCACATTGGAAAAAAGAACAAAGGAACACTTATTGTTATTTAAAGGGTTCAAAATAATGACAATTTATCAGCCTCTGTCTTTTATGACCATAATAAATCATGTATATATGGTTTCGATTTTAATTATAACAATGTAAAAATATTGGAAACTGGAAGAAATAATAAAAGGAAAACTAAAGAGGTGATGTTGATATGTAAATACATGCAACATTTGGTTAATAGGCAAGCAGCAAACATTAAGATCACAGAATTATGGGAAAGTTGACATCATAGAATTATGGAAAAGCTGACATTTTAAACATGATAGTTGACAAAGCTACAAGCTAGTTGAAAGCGCTTCTAAGTGACGGTTATACATATATTTTTATAGTGTATTTTTAAATATTTATTTATAAATTTGCTGTATATTGTTTTGAAAAAATACAGAAGTATGGACAGCAAGGGAGGCAATTCAAGGAGAAATAGGATGGTCAAGTTTTCATATGAGAGATGCAAAAAGTAAAATGAAAATGTTTGTTAGATTGCAGTTTATGAATAATAAAAGAATAGCTAAAATAGTATTTAATTGGGTTGAGTAAAGGGCAGGTAACAAGATGGGTGAGAAAGGTTATGTGGTATGCAAAAGATTTAGATAAAAAATTTATATCAGTATATTTGTACAAAAGATGGGATGATTGTGTTAAGAGGATTATTGAGTGTTATAGTAGTAAGGAATGGGATAAAAGAATAAATTTATTAATAAAGACTAGGGAGTTAGAGATGGAGAAATAGTATGGAGAGTAAAAAGAGTTTAAATATATATAGAAATAAACAGAATATTAGGTACTAGGGAGTTAGAGATGGAGAAATAGTATGGAGAGTAAAGAGTTTAAATATATATATAGAAATAAACAGAATATTAGGTATGAGTTAATATATGATAATAGTAAGGAAAGTAGTTTATTGTTTAAGGCTCGAACGGGATTTTTAGCTACAAAAGAATATACATGTAAATGGAAAAATATGGGTGATTTATTTTGTAAATTATGTAAGGAAGGAATAGAAAATATTAGGCATTTGTTAATTAAATGTAAATGTTTGAAAACAAAAAGGGTAAATATAATGAAGTTGTGGAAAAATAAATATGAAAAGAGTGATTATACAGAAAGTGAATTATTGGTTTTTATGCTGGGTTTGGGAAAAGATAAGGGGGATTTAGATATAAAGGTTATAGAGTTGACAAAGATTATGTTGTGGAAATGGGATAGAGCAGATTATGGGTAAATTTAGAGTGGAGAATGTAAAATAAAGTGGCTAACAGGTTTATCTGGGCATAATTGCTGAGATATTCTTGACTTCGTTTAAGGAGAAGCCATAATACATCACATCACAAATTAATTCATAAAAAATCTAATATTAGTCCTACAGCTTTGGAACCAAAAGAATTAGATTCAGAATCAAAAATTGTAATTACCAACGAAAAAATTTTGACTTAGAAGTGTCATATAGCAGAGATATTAATTCTCAAATTTAAACCAATAATTATTTCACAAAATTGCAAGAGTGCACAAACCAAGAAAATAACCTTAATGATGAACACATTAACCACGGACATTCTCCAAGTAAAATTAAAAACATATAACAATGGATCTACGCCTCTTAGACTATAACCTAACTAAGTCAATAAGTTCAAAGTCTAAAATAAACTCCAACAGCAGTTTTAACACTGATTCTGTTGCAAATCAAACGAGAAACAAACCGCTACAAAACAGTCTGATCGTAGTGATCCATTTAATAATAAAACTAGGAAATCTAAAGATACTAAACAAAAAAAAAAACATATCATACAGAACAATTTCAGAATGAAAATAAAATGAAAATACAAAACTTGCCAAAAGCAAAGAAATCTTATGCAGAAACACTTCATCATATATCATTTCCCTTTTCCCAAAATTAACTAAACCCTAATATAGACAACAGCCCATTACTAAGCATTATTAATCTCAACATAAAAGACATCTGAACTATAAACAATTTTAGAAACACAAAACAACCAAGACATACAAACAAAATTCAACAATTCTGTTCCGGATAAATTACTGAAATCTTTTATAAACTACACCAATGATAAAACACTGATCCTAACAACAAGATTCAAATGGCAATCTCTTCAAATTCCCACTTGAGAAATTTATAAATATGGTAATAAAATATTAGTTTTTTTACTTCACCTTTAATTAGGAAATAGTTTAGATTGCGCTTTACGCAAAAAAAAATGAAGCTTGTCTCAATCTTATTACAAGTTATAGGGCTTAGCGCTTTCAGATACCTTGTGTCTTCATAATCATAGCCTACTTTTAACTGAAGTTTAGTTTTGGTTTATGTAAAATTTTATGCAAATTTTATAACGACCATTTTTTGGAGATTGCAAAGCATGATTCTTTCCGGTTTATTGCACAATTGTCATTTGCAATAAAGCACACCTCTTTAATTTTTTGTTTTATATCATTGCGTTCCGTAATGAAAAAAAACATAGCAACAAGCAATAACAGAATTTTCACACAGCCCAATTTTAGATACATAATAACAAAATTCAAAACATGGGGGTGGGAGCGACCTTCAAAAACACCATTCGAACCCTTAATGACAAATATATAATAACAGACCTACCACATTACACGGCATCATAAAAAATGGTATTATGAATTTCAATCATATTGAACTACAGTCCACACTTGATAAATACAACAAAATTGGGAAATTTCTCTACATTAATGATCAAACAACAAATAACATTATTCCAACTAACACAACCACATCCACCATCATCCTGAAGAATTGTCAGCTCTACAGACATTCCTACAGTGTTTCATGCACATGGATCCCCAATGGTAATATCACTATGTGGCTTCCCAACAGTGCTTTTACTGCCTTGGAATGATCTACAAAAACTGGGGATGCAAGAAAAAACAAGATTCACAAATGTTTCAAGAAATCCACAGAATCAAACAAAGCAACAACAGAGGTGATCACTGATAACCTAATCCAGCTTGAACCCATGCAAACAGACAACACAAAACCAAACAAATCTCAATAAAATCCAGAAACAACACAATCATTAGAGATAAAAAGCTGAACACAAACCAGTGCAACCTATAACACCTTAATTCCAACTATCATACATTCTCCACAACAATATAAGCCAATGCATATAACACTACCAGTCACCAAAACAATAAACATACCACTCCATCTCACCTGAGACCCATTCACATCCAACCTCTCAACCCTACTAGATTCAAACACTTACAACCTAGATATACTAAACACTCCAGATCAGCAAGGTCAAACTAATAATGATGGAAATATCACAACTATAGCACACAACCATTATGATTCCAATGAATAGTGTCACAATGATGACACAATAATTTACCAACAAAACATATCTCACTCAAACCCAAACAATGTTCTGCAACATCCAACCCAGGATAAAAGCCAAAAGAGAACATGCAGTAACAAAAACACAACCTCTCCAGCAGTCCAAGCTCAGATGAAGACACATACATTAACCCAAAAAATGCAAAATCTATCCTATCCATTGACCCTTCTCCACCCAAAGATAACAATAAGAGAAGAAAAGAGAGTGTGTCATCCCCTGAAAAGAATGGACCATCTATACATGAACCAAGCTCATAGAAAATGACAACATACTCCACAAAGGATGAAAAATCCCACATCAACTTACCTAGTAGATTAGAAAAATTCAAACTTCTTGAAAACACCTACACAAATAAATCAAATGATCCCATAACAGATTGGCACACTCCAAAAATAGTAACATCCACAAACAAATTTTTAAGTAACCCACAGTACACTTGTATAACTCTCCAAAGAAATACACACCAATGTCAATTAAAATAGTAAACATTAATGGGAGAGGCCTTGACTCTAATGGGAGAGGCCTTGACTCTTCCTAACACATACATGTCATCAGACAATGAATAAACTCCAACTCTCCTCACATATTTCTGATGGCAGAAATAAAATACCACATAAACTCAAGCTACACAATTACTGAAAAGCTTGGAAACTATGACTTTATAAAATTTTCCACAGCTCTCACAGCCTCCGGAAGGATAGGTATTATCATTAATAGAAAAAACACCACCAAATGACGTCAATATTATGTATCTTGATAATAACATAATGATAATCAAAGTTAACTATAACAATTTTATTTTAAACATTGTATTCATTTATACCCAGAACTCAATCACAAACTACAACTACATAGTTCAGATAATCAATATGGTCCTACAGTTTAACCCAGCCCCTATTCTACTTCTCAGAGGCTTTAACATCAATTCCACTAACTTCAACAACAAATACCTACACCAAATTAACAAAACACTCATATGCAGGAGGGATTTCTATGCAAGATAATTTTTTATCTTAAAACAGAAAGGGAAAAAATCATTTTGTCTTTTTAAAAAAAATATTGAATTGAACTAAGAATAAAATGTTTTGCATTTCTAAAGTAACGAAATAAAAACTAATGATAATTATTTTAGCAAATAAAATATTTTATAGTATATTTGTTATTTAACATTCTATTAGTCCAGTGATCCATTGATTCATTTAAATTGTGTTTAAGCTGGTTAGTCAAGCTATAGGTTATGAAATCAAATATTTTGGTATGAGACATGCTATTTGGTAGTAAAATGAAGTACATGTATGGAAAATGAAGCTGAAAGATGGCACAAGTATACATGACCATTCACAAATAATGTACCACAAATACTTAAACAACCTGACTGAAATAAAAGTTACTATGATGATGAGTCAAACATATTGCGCTATTTCTACTGTGTATTATTTAAACCAGATAATTATCTAAACAAATATCAATACTGTTATTCTAACAAATAAAGAAAACTTGGATCAACTTAAACTAAACTGACAACTTCTGTGATAAGCCACCCCCATTTCTATTAGTAATTACTCACTAAAGAAACAAAAATAAACATCTCAAAACCTTCAAATTATATCTACAAGTGCTTTTAAACATAGTTTTAGTTCATTAATAAAAAAAATTAAATTTCAGGTTTTTTTTTACATGAGATGTCATCAGATGTTACTGATACAGCCCTACTTAATTACAATCAATATTTCTGGTACCTATCCAAAAGATTGTGATTAATTATGAAATAAATTACTTATATTAAATATTTATCATATTATTTAAAATGATGACTCGTAGTTTTATTTCTGATTTTTAAAAGTATATAATTGGTAAATATGTAAATGAGTCTATAATCTGGTGATTAGTCAGCCAATCAAATTGTTTAAAAGTAGGTATGAAGACTGTTTAAAATTATTGGTTATTATTGTTCTGATTGTTGGTTATTGTTTTAAAACTATTTTTAAGTAGTATAAATTTGTTAACAGTCAATTATTTTAAATTTTAATACCTGAAACACAGGCTTATTTTATACTTGTGTCTATATATGTAATATAGGGTATATGCGCACAGACTTTCAGATGACCCATCACTCTCCACTCTATCTAATAACACTGATACACTCAAGCACATATATGCTGAAAAGATAAATAATCACCCATATACGTATTTCATGCTAAACCAGCAATCATCAGTTGGTCCATATTATCATCTCCCACACCTATATACTACAAGTGCTCAGATATATATTAAGATAGACAATCTTCATACTTTAATGGACAGGCTCCAATCCACTACGACACTCCAACTCTTCAACCATCCATCCAATTGAAAATCTGATGATGGAATGCAAAAGGATTAAATTAATATTTAATACAACTAAAAATGTGGGAGTTATTTAATATATTTTCTGACAGCCACCATTTTAAAGCTTAATTAAAATTTAGTAGTCAATAATGGAACAGGAATCTATTATTAGTGTGGAAAGAATGAAGATGAAAGACCAAAGAGTTATAGGAACACAATTTTTCCCAGTGCTATATAAAAATTTATTTGTTTGTTTTTTGCAGGGTATTTTGAAATTTTAAGCAAATATTATTCTGAAGTACGTGTTATATAATGGAGATGCCTGAATTTGTAAATTTCAAAACTTTAAAAAAATATTATTCAAGAATAAAATATTGGAGAAGACTAAAATATAATTTATCTTTTAATTCTATAACATATTCAAGAAAAGGCTATAAATATACAGCTCTCTCTTTAATATTTTATTGACATTAATTTAAAAGAATAAATATTTATCTTTGAAGGGAATGTTTTAAACTCTTCAAAGTGATTTTTTTTAAAAAAATATAACTGTTATAAAGAATATAATTCTTTTAATGATTTACATTGAACAAATGAATATATGAATATTTAAAAACCTGCCATCTTAATTACTGTAACTTAATTACAAAGAAGGAAAAAATGGATAATAAAAAAGAATATTATTATACCAGAAATAAATGACTTTTGTATTTTAAACTTGGATTCATCTGTTTCCTTGGTATATGTCTTATTGGGGTATAATTATTAAAATGGAAAAACATCTGTTTATGCCAAATGATGAGCTTATGAAATATCAAAATGGTGCATCTCTTGCCGATGAAGGATTTTACATGCATGAAAGAAATGGTTAATCTATCAGAAATAAATATGTTTAAATGATATCACATTAATTGTTGCCATTTTTGGAGAACATTTGCAGTAATAGACTGTATACATATCTTCCAATAAAAAGATGCATGTTTTTTTCTTAGGTTTTCTTAGATTATAAAAGTTGCCATTTTTTAAATTGTTTTGTGTTTTGTGCTGAGGAGAGGAGTGTTGGAATAAAGAAAACTTTTAATAATGGAGTTTCTGAGTATATTAGAACATTTTATTGAAGAATATTTTATCAAGATTATGTAACTAGATTTCATCATCATCATTAATTATTATTATTATTATTATTATTATTATTATTATTATTATTATTATTATTATTATTATTATATTATTATTATTATTATTATTATTATTATTATTATTATTATATTATATTACATATTAATATTATTATTATATTATTATTATTATTATTATTATTATTATTATTATTATTATTATTATTATTATTATTATTATTATTATTATTATTATTATTATTATTATTATTATTATTATTATTATTATTATTATTATTATTTCTGTTTAGGAATAATTTAAAATCATTGCTTATGTAAATTTTACACTCTGTTTGAATTATAATATTTAAGAATTAATAGTATAGTTTCAAATTATAATATATTTATATATTTATTCACAGTTATAGCTGAATTTAACAATGGAGGTGATTTAATATTTGGATGTTTATTTCAATATAGTGTTATCCACTGGAATTATTTGGATATATTGTGTACATATAGAGAATTCTCTGGAAGGTGCAAAAATAAAATAAAAATATATTTATAAAGTCCAGACATTTTATGATTATAACTATTATATTGTTGGATAATATACTGTTACTACCTGATGATCTCAAAGCATTGATGCTGCTCAGCATTGTATAATATTTGAATTGCATAGATGTAGAAAGATTTTTTTATTTTTTACTGTCAATTGCTTTTATATTTTGTCTTAAGTTTAACATTGGCCAGAATATAATTCACATGATTTATAATGTATCATTTTTAAATGATGTCATAACGGATACCTGATGATTTAATTAATACTTTTGATACACTTTATTATTATTGTTATATTGGTAAATTAGATATTATGCTTTTACCCTAACATAATAATTTCCTTTTCTTCCAATTCTGATTTCTCTCAAACTCATTATTGATTATAATATGGGAAGTGGACAATAAATGGTGTCACCTATGTCCAGCTCTCATCTGCATCATTATATGTATATATGATAATTCACATTTATTGATAATTATTGTTTTAACAAGGATATTATAAATGGGGATTATATTGTTATAAATAGGAAAATGTATATGTTCAGCATAAATATAAACAGGTAATTTTTAATTAGGTTTTTTTAAAGAAAAAAATAAACAATAACATCTTTGGAATATCATTTTTAATTGCCAGTCAAATGAATTCTTTATACTACTTTAAATAAAAAAAATACACTTCAATATCTAATTTAAAACAATGTCAAGGTGCTAAGCTTAAATATTAACAAAACTAAAGTATCTATTTCATTTTGTAGTTGATGGACATATACATTGCTCAGTGGGGAGTTCAATTAATCTCTTAAAATTTCACTATGGATATTTCATTCCTTTCATTTATTTACTAAGGCTGATGTTTGATTTAATGTTTGGAGATTATTTAAATTGGGTCTCCATCTTCATCATGTGAATACTTAAACATTAGTATAATTGTTTATTCTGTACACAAATTAAAAAGGAAAAAATAATCACACTAGAACAAAGTCAAATGGGCTAAATGTAATTCCACCAAAGTGAATGAAGAGATGGTATTCTAATTTTTTATGTTTGACTGACCTTTACTTAATTCAATGGGAAATCCAGTTTCTTTTCTATATAAACAGAAAATTAGCATATATTAACAGACATGTAAATAAAGAAGTTTTCACATATCTTTTATCAGGTTATGAACAAATCATTATGTCAATCAAGGATCAAGATAGACAGATTAATTTATTTTTATGTTTGTTATTTTATTTTATTTATAAGCTTAGACTTATCCACATTAATGAAAATTTACTTTGAAATTTAGATCTACAAAACGAAATTATAATGATGATGATCATAATAATAGTGAAACTAATAAACAAGATCAATGGCTTAAAAATAAATAACCCTATTGTATTTTTAAATCTTTTGTTGATATTCTGGGTAATATTTATTTATTATCACCGAAAAGGTTATTCCTCTCAATTACACTGTACTAATTTCATATATATCTTTTGTTTTATCAAATTGACTATTTAATAGAGTTATTAAAAATAAAATCGTTACTCCGTTCCTTAGTTGATTATTACATCAATAATCATTAATATCAGATTTCACTTCTGTAATTATATTAATTTCTCAAGTTTTACATTGGCAAAGATAAGATTATATATATCAAAATTATAATAAAAAAAAAAGAATATATAGATCAAATCAAATGTGATATTTATTCATAATCCAAGAGGGAGTGGTTTACTTTTCCTAATTATATATTTATTTCATGAATAAACAAACAAAAAATAAAGTTTTTAAACAAATTGTTCTCTAATATATGATGCAAATTGATTTTTTTTGGACCAAAAAAAAACTGTTTTAATATCAGACATTAAAAATCTCGTTTTAATATGTATATAACATTATACAATTACAAATATCCAGTAACGCCCTCTGTTTAAAAGTCTATATCTCAATAATAGCGAACTTCAAAATGATAGCAATTTGAAATTGCACGCTGAACAATGTTAAATGTTGAAATACAAACCAACTCAAACACAGAGCATGAAATTTTAAATAAAACAATCTTAAATTTTGCTAATAAACTAACATGTTTACAAACTTATTTAGAGAAACTAAACTTTAGATTTTAATATTTAAATAGCCATCCATACTACAAATGAAAAGAAAGTTACCGTTAACACTAACTGAAATAATTATACTAATATCTAAACCATTATACAATTACAAATATCCAGTAACGCCCTCTGTTTAAAAGTCTACATCTCATTTATATATATATTAACAATGTATTTTATTATAAATTTACAGGAATGATGTTCAAAACGTATTATAAATCTCATCCAAATCATTAATAATTGGCAATGATTAATCAGTGAAAATAATACTAAATATCAATCAGTTTATATTTTTAAATAAAAGTATACATTTTAATAGTTTTAATAAGGCACATTCTATGTTTATTAAAATTGACCAGAGTACATGTGAAGGTCAAAATATTATTTCAATGTTCTTTAAAAAAAATAATTACATTACAATTGTTACTACAAATTATGGATACTACTTATTTTTAAAGCAAAGATTTATTTTCAGATGAATTGCCCTTTAAAATGACTCGCTTATTGCAACAATATTATTAGGGTTTCTGAAAAAATTGATATGTAAATGATTTTCACAAGATGCTATGTACATATATATTTTAAATCTGTTATTTACGTATAATACATGGAATGGGTATACTCTGCGTATTGTATATATATATAATTGTGGAACCCTGTTGTCATAATAGCTTCAATCAACTCTTACATTATAACTATATATATATAATACATATTTTGGATGGCTTGTTTGACCAAGTCGAAACGTCAGTATATTAATATTAAGTTTTTAACACGGATAAATCCGCAAAATATGTATTTTATATATTTAACCCGTGCAAATCTTCGTTTTAACATATATGTATATATATATTCTTAATATAATCTTAACAGAGTCTAATTAATTCAATACATGAATAGTAAAAATATAAATGAATTTTGAATTAATGCATAAAACTTACCTACTGATCGATAAATACAACTCAGACGGAAGGTTATAGGAAACCAAGATTAGAATAAGCTGAAATTTTCAAGTCTTAAAAGTTCAAAAGTATACTCGTTTGGTTAATTTTATACTTCTTAAATAATTGTTCTGATTGATGTTACTTTTATATCCATGTGATAAGCATCTTACAGATGTACTTACCTTAGAAATACAAAATTAGATGTAGGAGGGGATTGTTTAGCATTTTTTTTATATATAGCTAAAGGGAACTAATCTTAATATTAGCGATTCATTAAGAAAACAAAGCAAACAAAAAAAAAAAAAAAGCCTAAAGCAAATCACTGAAATATAAAAATAACTATATGTATTTTGTTAAATACTTTGTTAGTTAGATAAACAGATAATATTATACAACAAATAAATAAAAAGATAGGGAGAACACATTTAGTTAAAGTAATGTAGGTTTTAATAATTTATTTATATTCACATATCTTTTATAATTTTTTTCCAAAATTTTGAAACAGTAAACAAAAACATAATTTAATATTTAATTTTTATAAATATATTTTATTGTTACTATATATATATATTGTAATCAGCGTATCACTTATATCAACTTTAGTAATATTACAATCATCCATTAAAATGAAATTCTAGACTACCCTCTATTAATATTTATGTATTTTACAAATACTCTATTTTTCAGATGAATGGATAAATAAATACTTAGAGTAACACTGAATAACTCACACACGGAGGTAAACAGACATGCACATTTACGTATTTTGAGACAGACAGCTTCGATTTAACAAATTAGCCTTAAAATTAATAATTATATAATAAAAAAAGTAAGAATTATTATTACGGTTATTCCATTAATCCGTTAATCTATTTTAAGTGATTGTGTTAGTCAATGCCCACCGTAAATATAAGTACACACAAGTTAAAAAAAAATATATAAAAAACATAACATCAGCCTCAACAGCAAAAACAGAATAATTGTGTAAAAAAGTGGGTTGTGACAGTGACACACACAAGCATGTATTCACCCCTGCAATTTCATATATTATTTATACTAAAACAGTCATCTAGTCTTGCATTGGTGGTCGAGAGGTCAGCATGACTGCTTACTGAGGCAGTTGGGTGGGGTGGGGTGATTATGACACTTAAAAAAAACAGTCATCTATTTATTTATTATAATAAAAAAAACTGAGTTGTCAGCAAATATAAAATTAATAATAATCACTTTCCTAATCAATGTCAACTTTCCCATAATTCTGTGATCTTAACGTTTGCTGCTTGCCTATTAATTAAATTCTGCTTGTGTTTATATATTAACATCGCCTCTTTAATTTTTTTTTTTTATTATTTCTTTCAGTTTCCAATATTTTTACATTGTTATAATCAAAATCAAAACCATATATACATGATTTATTGTGGTCATAAAAAACAGAAGCTGATAAATTATCACTATTTTTAAAATTTTGTTTTGTATTTTGAACCCTTTTAAATAACAATAAGTGCTCTTTTGTTCTTTTTTCCAATGTGCACCTCGATTCACCTATATATCCATTGCCACACCTATATGTCCATTTGTGAATAATACAATTTTTATTTGTCAATAAAATTTAATCTTTTGAATTGTTTATTAATTTATTTAATGTAGGTGGTGCATAAAATGCAATATCACATATTCCTTTATAAATTTTCTTAATGAAACATGCCTGTTGAATCGAAATATATGGTATTGATATCCACAATTTTTTATCAGAAAAATTAACATTATTATTAATATTTTTATATTTGGAAGTAAAATTTTTAACTGTATAATAAACACAATCATAATTGTATCCAACGTTTAACAACTCATTACAATAAATTTCAATATTTTTAGTTTTATCTGATGCATATTTACAAAGGTTATCATTTCTAAATAAAAAGGATTTCAAACCTGCCATTTTATGTGACATTGGCACTTTTGATTCATATGGAATATATCCTCTTTTTGCTATTAGTTTAAGAGTCATATAGTAATCCAGTTTATCCTTATTTCTAGTAATCTTAAGATCTAAAAATTGGATACTCATTGAATTTTCATATATTTTAATCCACTTTAAACCTATTATATTATTTAATTCATTAAATAAATCATTAATAGCATTTGGCTTTCCACAAACAAAAACATCATCAACATATCGACTGTATAAAATAATATCTTTCTGATAATGATCATTTTTTAAATATTTTCTTCATATGTAGATATAACAAAATTACATATTTGGGCAGCTGTAGAAAATTTCATAGGCCACCCATTATTCATTTTATAAAATTTGTGCTTAAAAATTGCATAAATGTTTCTATCAGTAAAGTTTAACATTTCAATAATAAATTTTATTATTTTAACGTTAACATTTTTTAACTTTAATGCCTTATTAATTATTTCAATAGAAGACATTATGTCAATTGATCCATACATTTCACTAACATCAAATGTACAAATTACATCATAATTATCAATAACAACATTATTAATTTTACTACCGAAATCAAATGATGAACGTATTGTATACAAACCAAAACCAAGAATTTCCTGCAACATTTTCTCAATTAATTTACATGTTTCATAATAAAATGCACCCCCAAAATCAATCATTAATCATAATGGTTCTTTTTCTTTATGCAATTTTATATTTGAAAATATTCTAGGACACACCGCAGCCAAGGGATAAATCCTATAATAAGTAGAATTATCAATTACATTATTTTTGGCTTTTTTTAAAATATTATTAACAAATTGAACTCATAAACTTTCAATATTTACTTTATTAACCTTTATAAAATTAAGAATATTTATTTGAGTATTAACTCTGTTTTCATAATCTGATTTTAGTAACAAGCACATCTATAAACCTTTATTCTTTTTTATACATATGAGATTATTTTCAGATGTAAATTTCCTAAATTTAGAAATTTGTTTGTTCCAATTATTATTTATTACAAATTTAAAATTCTCTTCCTTTACTTTTTTAACTAAATCGTTTAAAACCTTTGGATCACATTTAATTACTCCCAAGGAACTTTCAACAGCAGACTTCAATTCCGAATCATGATCTTTCCATTGACCACCAGCATATTTTGCACCTAGATTTAAAATATATTTTTCTTGTAAATATGCATTAGATAAAACTAAAAATATTGAAATTTATTGTAATGAGTTGTTAAATGTTGGATACAATTATGATTGTGTTTATTATACAGTTAAAAATTTTACTTCCAAATATAAAAATATTAATAATAATGTTAATTTTTCTGATAAAAAATTGTGGAGATCAATACCACATATTTTGAATCAACAGGCACGTTTCATTAAGAAAATTTATAAAGGAATATGTGATATTGCATTTTATGCACCACCTACATTAAATAAATTAATAAACAATTCAAAAGATAAAATTTTATTGACAAATAAAAATTGTATCATTTACAAATGGACATGTATGTGTGACAATGGATATATAGGTAAATTGAGGTGCACATTAGAAAAAGAACAAAAGAGCACTTATTGTTATTTAAAATGGTCCAAAATACAAAACAAAATTTTAAAAATAGTGATAATTTATCAGCTTCTGTTTTTTATGACCATAATAAATCATGTATATATGTTTTTGATTTTGATTATAGCAACGTAAAATTATTGAAAACTGAAAGAAATAATAATAAAAGAAAAATTAAAGAGGCGATGTTGATATACAAACACAAGAAGAATTTAATTAATAGGCAAGCAGCAAATGTTAAGGTCACAGAATTATGGGAAAGTTGACATGGAATATATATAAAATTTTATATACAGTTCATGTCATGTATTTACAATTATCAATTTTTTTTTGTTGGAGTAGATTATAAAATTCATTTGATATTAATGTATCAGTCATAGTTACAAGGGAAAATTATTTTTGTACAAAGCAAGATTTAATTTGAATTAAGAGAAGGTAATAAGAAAGATAATATTTGATAATATACCCAATAAAACAATAAAGTTTGGTAGAAATTTTAAGTAGAAGTTTGTTTTGTTGATTTTTTTTCTTTAAAAAAATATAAAAACTGATAGTAGATCTAATTTAGAAAATTAATGTAAGTAAATATTTATAAATAATAATGGCAAAGAAACAACACAAATAAGATTATTTCCTTAATAAATTAATCTCTGTGGTGAGATCAATTCATCAACTTTCAGTATAAATATAATAGTTTAAATTAGAAAGATCCAACATTAGTCTCAACAGAAGAAGTCAGAATGATTACAGACTTGTAGAAAGTTTATGTTATAGTGAGTCAATGCAAGCATACACACACCACAATTTGATAATTCTGTTTATAAAAGAAATTTCATGCAATTACTTTTCTAATAATAATAAAAAAGTGTTGCTATAACCAATAAAGCCATTGCATAAAATAATAATAATAATAATAATAATAATAATAATAATAATAATAATAATAATAATAATAATAATAATAATAATAATGATGATGATGATGATGATGATAATGATGATGTTGATAATAATAATAATAATAATAATAATAATAATAATAATAATGATGATGATGATGATGATGATAATAATAATAATAATAATAATAATAATAATAATAATGATGATGATGATGATGATGATGATGATGATGATGATGATGATGATGATAATAATAATAATAATAATAATAATAATAATAATAATAATAATAATAATAATAATAATAATAATAATAATAATAATAATAATAATAATAATAATAATAATAATAATAATAATAATAATAATAATAATAATAATAATAATAATAATAATAATTTAATTTGTTAAACATATAATCTCCTTGTGATAAAAAATCACACATGGAGCTTAACAAAAATACATGTGCAAATAAAATATGAAACATTAATATAGAATAAAATAATTAAATAGAAATAAAAAGTTTTTTTCATTATCATCAATTATAATCTGATTCTCCAAGTTTTCCTTGATAGACCACTAACATTAAATCCAATGTTCCTTATAAAAATATTATAAAACATTGGACAAAGATAACATTTTTGATATCTACAATGGGTTTTAAAGTATACTAATAAATCAAAATCACTTGATTTAGTTACTAGTATTGATGAATAATTATTTTTATTCATTCCCTTGTATTTAACATGATAACAGAAGATATTCACTATAAATAATTGAATAATATTTAAAACTCCAGCACACTTATATAATTTAAATGTTGACAAATCCAAAGGTTTAAACAAAATAATTCTTAACATAAATTTGTATATATATATATATATATATATATATATATATATATATATATATATATATATATATATATATATATATATATATATATATATATATATATATATATATATATACTTAATAGGCCAGACTTATACAAACAATCTTTTAATCTATAAAAAAGAAAATTAATGTTTCTTAATTTCACTTGAAGCCAAAAAATATGCTTATCCCAATGTAAATATTCATTCAAAACCAAGCTACAGTAAGATATTATTGTAGCCCTGGTAATATTCTGACAAGAGATTTGCTTCACATAAGGGAGAAATTGAATTAACAAGTCTTTTGCTGGAATATTTTTAAAAGACTATATTATATAATTACACTTATTAATATTTAGCAGTAATCTATTGTTGTTCATCCAAAGCAGTATCATCTGCAAAACAAAAAATGATAGAATAAGAGAAAGATCAAGCAGATAATTAATGTAAACAGTAAATAGCAATAGTCCCAGACTGAACTCTGAGGAACACCATATCTTATTATTTCGAAATCACTCAAAAACTATTAATTTTAACAAATTGATTTTTATTACTAAAATAAGATTTAAACCATTCAAGCATAATACTCCTTATGCCACAATAGTGTAATTTAATTATTAATATACTATTCAGAACACAGTCAAATGCTTTCTGCAAATCTAAATTAATGCCTATAGTTTTATAACATTTTTCTAAAGATTCAAAGGTAGCTAAAACATGTTCAGATAAAGCCAGTTCTGTAGATCTTTCTGGCAAAAATTCACAATTGATTATTTCAAAATAAATGATATTTCTGAAAAAAATAAAACAGTTCTGTTTTTTAGACTCATTACCAAAATTTGAGACAATGTGGCCTGTAGTTTTCCAAACATTCCCTATCTCCATTCTTAAAAATAGGTGTAACAATAGCAAATTTTAAATAATCTGAAAATACATATGAAACAATAGAAAAAGTAAATAATAAAGATAAAATTGGTAAAAGAATAGAAATATTTTCAATTAATATTTCTACAGAAATAAAATCCAAACCAACACTTTTCTTATGTCTCATTTTATAAAGAGAGTCTAATATTTCAAATTCCTCAATCTCTTTAAAAACAAATCATGGTAGATTTCTCATATTCAAATACATGAGATCTGTAATTATTTTCAAAATTATTCATTAATAACTCCACACTATGTACAAAATATTAATTGAAATGATCAGCTATTAGTTTGGAATTATTTAAAATATCAAAAGATATTTCATTAATTTTTTTTTCTAGAAAGTTGTGAAAATCCTTCCCTAAAAAAAATTATAAAAAAAAAAAAACAGTCCAAAAGTGGCTTAATTTAGTTGATTTTGAAAGAATTAATTTGACTAGAATAGAAAAAACAATTTAGCTTTAACTACATCTTTCTTTATTTCTTTATCAAGAACCTTTAGCTGAATTTTAAATTCTTCATACAAAAAATCTTTTCAAAAGCTTGTACAATTTCTTTTTTCTGTTAACTTTTGATATTAACTCATTTGTAATCCAATCATTTCTCTTCAAATCTTTCTTCTTTATATATTTTATAAAAGATCAATAATCTATAAACTCTTTCATCTTTTCAACAAAGAATGAAAATGCACAATTTACATTATTCAACTCAAAGATTAGATTCCAATCGTATTTAGTAATTAAGAAATGCAAACGACAAAGAGCTAAAAATTTAAAACATTTTTCACTATAAGAAAAAATATTTTTAAAATTAACAGCAATTCCTCAATGATCTGTAAGATACCAATCCTGAAAAGATGTTTCATAAGAATATTTTCAGGACATCCAACAAAGACGTGATTAATAAATGAATAAGCTGAAGATGTAGCATATGTAGGATAAAGAAAATATTGATTAAATCCAAAATATGACAGCAAATTTAAATAATGTTGAACAGTAAAAGTAATTTCACCAGAAATATCAATATTCAAGTCATTATCAATAATGAATTCATCATTTAATCTAGTAAGTGAATCACCAACTTCATCACTAAATCTTTCAATTGTAAGATTGTGACACTTATACAGATCAGCAAGTGTCATTTGTCTGAACCTAAAGTGAAGTTTAAAACAATGCACTCAGAATAATCAAAAACTGCATCAATAGATGTCACACAAACCATTAATTTATAATTAAATAAAACTCCACCTGACCTATTATTAATTCTAGATTTAATAATTGATGTATATCCCTTTAACTCATAGTCCTTTTTCACATTCCTTAAGCCAGATCTCAGACAAAATTATAATATCAAATGAATAATCAAGTGAATGTAAAATAATTAACAACTCATCAAAGTGTTTCCTCACACTATGGATATTTATATGAAAAATCTTAAAAGTATCAATAGCCAAATTATCTTCTGTAATTTTTTTTAAAAGATACACCATGCCATAAATTAGACAAATTAGATTTGGAACTAATCCTACTAACCCTGTCTCTTGTATTTTTCCTCAACCAAATTTTCCCATCTTTAATCCAAAGAAAACTATACTGTAGTTAAAATAAGAGTCATAGATCACATGACCCTATCTCTTAAGCTTGTAAGTTATAAAACAATGAGGATTGCCAATTCCTCTACAAGCTTTATGATAAATGCTTAGCCAGAGCCAGCATTTAAAATATCTCTGTCAGGAACCCCTTCCCAAACCTCTGATCATGGTTTCATGCTTTGGCACTTCTCAGAGAGGTGTCAGACTAGGTTCAGACATTAGATCTAAAAATGCCAACCCAAAGCCAAGCACTTATTTAAAAGTTATCTATTGAGTGGAAAATCTGAAATTTTCAGACATCTACTTGTCTTCAAACCCAGCTATCCAACTCAAATAACTATATGGGGCTGATAGATCTTCATCCATACCATATAGTAATAGTCTTAGCAATATAAAATTGCATAAGACTTGTGGCAGAGACTATAAATAGTCAAAATGAGTCATAGATGACATGACCCTATCTCTTAAGCTTGTAAGTTATAAAACAATGAGGATTGCCAATTCCTCTACAAGCTTTATGATAACTGCTTAGCCAGAGCCAGCATTTAAAATATCTCTGTCAGGAACTCCTTCCCAAACCTCTGGCCATGGTTTTGTGCTTTGGCACTCCTCAGAGAGCTTTCAAGCTAGGTTCAGACATTAGATCTAAAAATGCCACCCCAAAGCCAAGCACTTATTTAAAAGTTATCTATTGAGTGGAAAATCTGAAATTTTCAGACATCTACATGTCTTCAAATCCAGCTATCCAACTCAAAACTATACTGTATTTCTTTAGCTTCTGTATGAACTTTTCAAAATAATTTCCCATTTCAAGTAACAAATCTTCATTTAAATATATACACATATCAACTGTAGAAATAGGCACAACATCAGATAGATATAATTTAACTATTTTATCTCTGACAGGAATAAATCTCTTATCATTTTATTAGCAAAATAAACTTTTATTACAGGCCTGAAACTACCCTTCATATTTTAATCTACAGATAAAATTATTATACTTTTTATTAAATCTGACAATTGTAATTTTTAGCTATATTTTCTGCAATATTAATATATTTTCATGAGCATATTCAATACCAACAATTTCAATATTGTTTTCTAATCTTTGCTGCTTTAAATAAAAAAAATGACTTTTTGCAAATTGCATAACGAAGAATCTTGTGCTTTTAATTTTTCTTGCATTTCATTAAATTCTCTAATCATTATTTTTATATCGTTTTGAACTAATTCAACTTCTAAAGTAAGTTTAGCAAAAGACTGAGATAAGAGATAAATATTATTCTGTAAAACAAGTAGCATATCAAGTTTTCTGTTCACAGGCGGAAGTAATTTAATACTATAATTGCTATCTAAAGAATTAGATATGGAATCAGAACTACACACATCATTTAAACTCATTGTTAAATTACACTTTTTACAACTCCATAATACTTTATTCGTAGATGACATCTTTTTAAATGTCTTTTCACTCACTGTACTTTATGTAAAATAAAAATCCCTATTACAACCCAGAGAGTTTATAAAATTTCCACCAAAAGGAATAAATTTGTTTTTGATACTTTTTTCATGTTAAATTGTCTATTGTTTTTAAAAGTCATATAGTATTGTGTTAAATCTGATAGCCTTCCCATTTTTTATTTGCTCCATCATATTCAAAAGTCTGACAGCCTTACCATTTTTGATTTGCTCAATTGTTTTCAAAAGTCATATGGTATTCTATTAAATCTAACAGTCTTACTATTTTTGATTTGCTCTATCACTGTTATTACATGATTTGTAAGGATGTTCATAGAGTTATCATGTACTTCAACATCTTAATTTTATGTTTGTAATAAATTAAATTATTCATTTTATAAATAGACATTGAATACATTTCTTTCATTTTCCCAATATATCATTGCTCTCTGTTAATCTCTTTCCATTCTTATTCTATTTCAATGGTTCATCATTTCTTTATCTTCCAAGTGGTCTTTCTAATTCTTTCAAATATCTTTTCACCTGTTGAAGCATTTCAATTTCTTTACATTCTTGTTTGAATTATTATTTTTTGCTAAATCTGCTTCTCTTCTTAGTTTATAATTGTTTTTTTTCTTTATACACTTTGACCTATTTCAGTATGGACATTTTTCTCTTTACTGTATTTCTGCAATATATTGGTCCATCATTGAAATTCATTTCACTTTTTTCAATTGAATAGTTCCTACTTTTTTTCTCTCTGCTTTCAATATTCCTTCTTTTAATTCTTCACCAATGCTTATCAAAACTTTTAATATATCCATTATTTCAGCAATAATTATTTTTATTATAATTTCACATAATACAGCAAATAATTTATCTAAGTCTCATCTTAAATATCCTTTTCTTATTTTTATTTCTTTATATTCAACTTTAATTTAGTCATATTCAAATTCTGATATCAGCACAATACTGAGCTTGGGAAATATGATGTTTCCCTTTATATGGAGCTTTTCATATATACAAACTTCTTGGATGAGTTTTACATCACATGTATACAAACTCAAATCTATTCTCCATATAAAATTACATGCCAAGTTATATCATTCATTTATTTTTCCAATGCCATATTTTCCAACAACTGTTTTTTTCTTTCTTCATGGCAGCATTTTAACTAAACCAACATCAATATAAGTCATCTTTGCACTCATGTTTATTAATTATCTTTATTTTTTCATATTATTCATCAACTGCAACATCATCACGGTTACAAGTTGACATATAAAATTATGTGAGTACCTAATCCTTACAACATAACAATAAAAATAATAATAAAAAACATTTCTATATTACGTTTTCTTAATGGAGATTTTAAATTTATTGAATAATCTCTGTTCATTAACTTTACTTGTAAATAAGTGATTTTCCACAATATTATGTTATGATTTTCAGTACTTTGAGAGATAGCTATTAAATATAACATTCAAAAGTTGTATACATTATTAGAAAAAGAAAGAACAAATGGTTTATAATAATGTAGGTAATATGCAAAGATTAAAATAAAATATTAAATATTATATTGTAAAATAGCATTAAATAATATAATAGGTTTGGTACAATGTTTCAAATCAAATAAAATCATAAGTTATATAAATTATATTAAAAAAAAATATATTGCCAAAGTTTAAAATGTCATATAACATGTATTGAAAAAGAAGTCAATTAAGTATACTAATGTATTAATATAAAAGAGATTTTAAAATATTTAATTAAAATAAGTTAATAAAAAATATTAAGCCTGTTATGAAATGTGAGAGTCTAAATCAAGGAAAGATTTCAAGCAAATTAATTATAACAGTGATTTGAAAATTGAGTTTATTAAATAATAATGATGTTTTTAAAATAATTACTGTAATATAAATAAAATTGTATCATATGAGTGCCAAGCTAGATGAAAGGTGCTACATAAAAGAAATCAACCCCTTCATGTTATCAATTCTTTTCAAATATAGTCAGACTGGATTCTTACTTTAAATCAAAATGCAATGAGCGTCTCTAAAGTGCCTGGGTAGACACTATAAAAAAAAAAAACTGCAAACTGCTGAAATGTATCTAATCTAGATATCTGATAAAAACCGACCAAGCAACTTGACATAATCTATAATCTGCATGATGAAACAATGTCTAAATGTCTGACTTCAAAGAGAAAAAAATGCTCAAGGACAATATGGAATCTTTTAAATGGAGTTAATTAATATGTGTCAACATGAGACAAATATTACATAGACAATAAAACTCTCCAATAAATTATAGGAATGTAGCCACATAACATTTGCTCCAATAAGTTAAAAAATGTTAGGATCCTTATCTTAGCATATCAATCAATTTAAGATTTATGTTATGATCATTTAGTTTTTCTGTAATACTAACATGTTTTCTGTTATTATGCTCAGAGTGTTCTTGTAACTTTTTTTTTTTCATTGTTTGAGGGGATATTTTGTAAAAAAATATATATATCAACATTTGTGATTAAGTTGCATTTCAAAACAGCTAAGATAAAAATCTGTTTTTTTGTCTTTAATGTATACATGTTAATTATAATTTTATCTCCTTCAAAATAAAAGTAGAAAACTGATAGGAGAGTAACATTCTTTTTAAACACAAAAGTGCAATCTTGTAAAATATTTCAAGTACTAAAATAATCAATATTATCAATGAGATAGAAATGTGGCTTCTTGTAAAATATTTGTGTCCAAGTAATAAAAATACTGAATGCAATATAGATATTAGTGTTTTTTTTTTTTTAAGTTAAGGATACGTTTTATAATTTTAGTTTCATTTGTACATAATTTACAAATTTGTGAAGTTATATATTGTATATCAATAAAAAAAATTTTTGAAAAGAAAGTCTCTCCGTAGTTTTTTGACTTTATAATAACTTGATAATACATTTGAAAAGAAAAAAGAAGAAGTTTATACATAATTTACCCCATTCCCCATTTGTTGATTACTGTGAGTAAAATTTTATGTGTGTTAGAAATTATTGTGTACATTCAATTGTCAGAACACTGATGAATGGTTATTATGACTTATCTCAATAAAATGAATTTATTCATTGTATTCTCTATTAAATATGGTAATATTCAAAAAATCACATCATATAAATAATTAGTGTTATTGTTAAATCAGAAATGGATCCAAAGTAACCACTCCCTCAAAGGAACTTCTTAAAAATGTTGTATTGGTTGCAATTATTTGTGTGACAATAATATGAGGTTTATGGATTAATAATCAAAGTGTAATTTTCATAAAATTCTTAAAATACCCAAGTTTGAAAATAATGAATAAGCTATAAATATTAGCTTATTTTAAAGTTAAAAGGCTATTTTGAAATTAAAAGTTCATTTGTATATAAATTAACCCTCTTGATTACTATGCATTGAATTTCATGTCGGTGAGAACTTATTGTACACATGCAATTGTTAGGTTACTGGCAAATGTTTATTATATACTTCATCAATATCATGAATTTATTCACGATTTTCTGGAGTAAATCAGGTTACATTCATGGAACCATCTCATGTTATTAGTTTGTTATTGGAATTGTTTTTGTTTTTTTTTTATAAAAAAAAAGAGGTTCTGGTTATAATTATGTGTGTGCCTATGCTATAAAGCTTATAGATCAATAATCAAAGTGAGATATTTATTTTAAACATGAACGTGCATTGTTGTAAAATACAGAAAGTATTCAAGTATTGAAAATAATAAATATGCTATAAATAATAACTTATTTAAATTAAGGGTTTATTTTGAAATTCAATTTTCATTTGATTACTGTACATTTCATTTCATATGTGTTAGAACATATTGTGTCCATGCAATTGTCTGATCATAGGTGAATGTTTATTATGCATTTTATTTACATGATGAAATAATTCATGATTTTCTCTAGTAAATGTTCTATGATTCATAGAATTACTTCACATTATTAGTGTGCTATTGTTAAATCGGAATTTAGGTATAGATTGACCATTCCCAAAAATTATTCTTCTAAAAAGTGTATTGGTTTTAATTATCCCATATTAGATATATAGCTTTGTGACTATGATATAAAATTTCTGGTAAAAAAAAAAGTATTATATTAATAAAGTCAGATATGCATAATATAATGTCCAGGATGTATTAGAAACCAGGGCTTCACAATTTTGGCTTGCTTGATTATATATAAATTTAAAAAGATATTAATAGTGTAATATGTAATTAAAACATTAAATATTTATATTAGTAAGGTCAATTATATATATATATACCCAGAATATATATAATTGACCTTATATATTATATTAGTAAGGTCAATTATATATATACCCAGAATGCATTAGAATCCTGATATTTGTTAAAATGAAAATAAACACAGAAAATATGTTGTTTTGTTTTTTTTATTATCTTTATTACTGCCTAGGATGCATTTTAATGATATCATATTACTGGTGTATGTTGGATCAGAAAAAAAGCAAACTAGTAACAAGTGAATTAGAATTCACAATATATTGCAGTCCAGTAAATTACTCAAAACCATATTAATATGTAAATGAAACATTAATGTTAGAAAATTAAACAAAACAAAGGTTGCATAATTTGTAAATAACTATTGCTTTCCATCAGTAGTTGGGAATTAAAAAGAAATTAGAGAATTAAATATATACATTTGTTCAAGGATGTTATTTTTTTAATGTGATGACATACTTAAAAAACAAAAAAAAAACATATTTTATCTGACAGTTATAAGATATTATGCATAAACTATTGTTGTACTTTTTAAACATCTTTATACATATTTTCTGGTATGCACATATCTCCCATGTTCATATCATGGGAAGTAACTTATTTGCTATATGATCTAACTTGATATTGCAAATAGTGACAGGTTAATAATACTAATGTTCATAGTTAAAAAATATTTTCAGATCTCATAAACATATAGTGTAATAAGCGATTCCACACTCATTGTTAAAAAGGGTTGCCTTGACAACAGTTTGGAAATTATTGATTGTTATTGATATTGAGATTGTCTGTGTTGTCTAGTTTTTAATGTTGATACAAAGATTTTCATTGGTTGCATATATAATAGACATTTTGTGGGTTCATCCATGTTAAAAAATTTAAATACTGATATACCAACATTTTGACTTGATCACACAAATCATTGATTGGGTGATAAAAGGTAGAAAGATGGTTGTAGAGGGACTACATATCACTGATTTGAAAAAAAATGTTAAAGTTCCACCAATAGCAAAAATGTTAAATTAACCCTTAAACCGCTAATTATATTATTGGTTGTATGAGGTAAAAATCAAATCTTTTAATTGGCCAACTCACAAACTGAAGACAAAGCCTATTGTTAAAACATATTCGCCTATAATATTAAATTCAACTCAGATACGTTTATAAAAAGTATATTACTAATTTTTCAGGTTATGAAGAGAACGAAAGTTCTTTCAAAAATAAATTGCTATTTATTTATTCTAAAATATTCAATTTCGGCAACATAAATACTATAATATAAACAAAAAGTTCGACTTTTATGTTATAGAAAAGTAAATATTTCTTTTTACTAAATCTTAAATATTTTTACTAAAATCTTCAATATTTTTCAAAAATAATTTTGTTTTTTTAGTATTCTCTCTGAAAATAATTTGTAATTTCTCAAAATATTATTTTATAATACTTTAAATCATATTCGAAATGAAAATCTCAGCATTTTTCTTTATTTTCTTTGATCAGGCGGTTTCTTTGTTCTTTCCAGCCAATCAGAATGTCTTTTTCAGCTGAGAGCATGCTAAGACCCAATCACAACTAATGTTCTTTCTTTGTTTATGTTTAAATGTGTTTTTTTTTATTTTTTACTTGTAAAATAATTCAGAAGAGGGCACCATCTTACAGAACTTTTAAAAACCTATTCAATACTTGTCAAATGAATATTTTAGCATAAGAACTGGCAGAGTTAGAGTGACATCAGATGTCGACGAGGAGCCTCGTAAAAGGCAGGAAAAGGATTAAGAATGTTTTTTTAAAAAAAATCTTTCCAAATAGAAGAATGTTTGCATGTACCATCTCGCTTATTGATACAATCTGACCTTTTAAGTATCTCAATGGAGTCTCTAATTTTGCACTGGTAGAGATTATAACATCTGGATATGATCCTGGTACTAGAAAAATCAATTTTATGACCAGAATCTATAGTATTGAGTGAGAGTGATGATGATGATGAGTGTTGTTTAACTGCATTAGCATGGTCATCTTTCTTCATATTAAATTTACAATGGAGACAGAGTCTGATGGAGAACTCCCTTTTTTTGAGGTTCTAGTCATCAGAACACCAAATAGTTTATCTTTTTTGATTTACAGAAAGAATACACAACAGACAGATATTTACATTCTCATCATCACCCAACTCAGACAGTTTCTGTAGCCAAAACTCTTTTAAATAGAGTAATTAACCTTTCAGATAAGTCACATCTGAAAGAAGAAATAAATCATATTAATAGTATTTTGTTAGCATATATATATAAATAAAAATTTATATAAAAAATCTTATTTCAAGCCCAAAATGGACAAAACATGAAACAAAAAGATGATAAATAAGCTATTAGGATTTGTGTTCCAAATGTAAAAGTAACTAAAGACAGGATTGGACTTATATTAAAACACTATAATATAGATACACCATTTTCTATTCATCAAAAGATCAGCAATATAATAACCAAGCCTAAAGATTCAATCCCTCTTGAATTTCATGGTGTTTGTCAAATCTCATGTGAAAATTGTAAAGCTTCTTACATAGATATGAGCAATCATCGCATCAGTGTTAGGAGAGATGAGCATGCTAATGCGGTTAAACAGCACTCATCATCAGCAGCACTCTCATCCATACTACAAATTCAGGTCATAAAATTAATTTTTCTAGTACCAGGATCAAACCCAGATGTGATAATCTCTACCAGTGCAAAATTAGAGAAGCCATTGAGATACTTAAAAGGCCAGATTGTATCAATAAGCAAGATGATACATGCAAACTCCCTCTTATTTGTAAAGATTTTTTTTAAAAACCTTCTTAGTTTAACATTTTTGCTATTGGTGAAACATTACCATTTTTTTTTTCAAATCAGTGTTTGTAGCGCCTCTACAACCGTCTTTCTTCTTTTTATCAACCAGTGAATGACTTGTGTGATCAAGTTGAAAGATCGGTATATCAATATTTAATTTTTTTAACACTTGGATGAACCTGCAAAATATGTCTTATATATATATATATCAATTTTTTTGCTGATATTTAATGTCAGGCTACAGAAAGGAGTTTGCTATTAACTGAAAGGAGACCCTTTGATTCCTCTTAGAGGCCTTAAAGGAACCGAGCATGGCAAATTCCTAATGTCCACTCCATACATTCTTGTCGTTGCAGCTGTTATTACTATGTGATTATTCATATTGTATACGAACATGGATGGGCTGCTCACCAACATGCATTAGCCAGCATGGTGAGTTTATTGGCTTTTTACCTCTGAGTTTAAGATCAAGAAACACCATGGTCTTTCTTCTCAGTGCCTGATAAGGCAGAATGAATGTTTGTGTAAATGATAAATATTTTTCCAATACATATATACAATTATGACAGACAAAAATAAAGCATGGCCCTTATTCCCAGGAGGCTGTAAAGTCACCAACCAAGGCAGCGGTAGGTGGCCGAAGGTGGAGGGTGCTAAGAATCCCCTGATTGTGGACCCAGGCTGCCATTTGATGATGACTTTTTATTTAGGTACTTACAACTGCAGATCACTTTCAAGTGAAGGAAGATTGCAAGAATTAGAAGAAGAACTTTCTTATATTAAATGGGACATTATTGGACTTTGTGAAGTTAGAAGAAAAGTTGAAGAGACAATTGATTTAAAAAGTGGACATATACTCTATTATAAAGGCAAAAATATTGGAAATACAAGTGGAGTAGGATTCATTATAAATAAAAAGTGGAAGAACAATATTGTGGAGATTGATGGTGTATCGGACAGAGTGGCAAGATTAGTTATACAACTTAATAGCAGATACCAAATGCAGATAATTCAGGTTTATGCCCCAACAAGTTCTCATAGTGATGAAGTAGTAGAAGATTTTTATATGGATGTACAAAAGGCTTTTGATCAGAGTAAACACCATTTTAAAATTGTTATGGGAGACTTTAATGCTAGAATTGGTAGACAAATGAAAGATGAAATTGCTGTAGGTAATTTTGGTTATGGTAATAGAAATGAGAGAGGACATAGACTTGTGGAGTTTGCAGAAAAAGAAAAACTTTATATTATGAATTCATTTTTTGAGAAAAATGTTAAAAGGAAATGAACATGGAGGCATCCAAATGAAGTTTCAGCAGAATTGGATTATATTTTGACTAACAGAAAATACATATTTCAAGATTGTAATGTTCTTAATAAATTTAACACAGGAAGTGATCATCGATTAGTAAGGTGTAAGTTACATGTTAATGTAAAACTAGAAAGACAAAAATTATTAAGAAAAACAATATTTGCTGTTGATATTCCTAATCTTCAGAAACATTCTAATGAATTTAAATTAGAACTTATAAATAAGTTTCAAGTGTTAGGAGATTATGAACATGATACAGATTTGAATGAAATTAATATGAAAATAACTGATACACTTTTAAAAACTGCAACAAACATAGCTGGTAGAAAAAAGCAGCAATTGACTAATAAAATTTCTACTGAGACTAGAGAATTTATGAAGAAAAGAAGGAATATGAAGATATACAAAAATGATGTATTAAAAAGAATTGAATATCTCGAATTTTGTAAAATGGTACGGAAAGAGTTGAAAATGATATAAAAAAGTATAACTGTGAAATAGCAAGGAAAGCTGTAGAAGAAAATAAAAGTCTCAAAAATGTTAAACAACATTTTGGTATTGGTAGGAAATTTATATCTGCAATAAGAAAAAAAGATGGAATTATTACTAAAAAGGGAGATGACATCATGAAATTGGTAGAAGATTTTTATCAAGAATTATATAGTAATAAAGAACAAGTACCTCCTATATCTATTACATCTTCCGAATTGCCCAGAAATTTTAAATGAAGAAGTGAGACATGCAATTAAGGGTATGAAGAAAGGAATGGCTCCAGGAAATGATGGAATTATAATTGATATATTAAAAGAAGCAGGTGAAGAAATAGAAACAATTTTAGCAAAGTTGTATACCAAATGTCTAAATGATAAAGATGTACCGGAAGATTGGAAGAATGCAGTAATAATATTAATATTTAAAAAAGGTGATAAAGAAGATATTAGAAATTACAGACCTATCAGCCTTTTATCAGTTTTATATTATCAGTTTTATATAAATTTTTTACCGAGATAATTACAACTCGTCTACAGAGAACTTTGGATTTCCACCAACCAAGAGAACAAGCTGGATTTAAAAGTGGTTTTAGTACAATAGATTATATCCAGGTATTGAGAGAAGTCATAGAAAGGACAAACAAATATGAGTTGTCATTATGTTTTGGATTTGTAGATTATGAATGGCAATTGATTCTATACACATTTCTTCAGTGATTAAAGCATTGGATCATCAAGTTATAGATCCAGGATATTGTCATATTTTAAAGAATATTTATAAAAATGCAACAGCAACAATTAGATTACATAATGATACTGGAAAAATCAACATTGAGAAAGGTGTAAGACAAGGTGACTCCATATCTCCAAAACTCTTTACAGCAGTGCTGCAAGAAGTATTTTGTGGATTAAAATGGGAAACTAAAGGAGTGAAAGTAAATGGAGAGTATTTAAGTAATTTAGATTTCAAAGATGATGTAGTTGTTTTTTGCAAATAATGCTTCAGAGCTGCAGGAAATGTTGCAGGAGTTAGCAGATGAAAGTAGAAAAGTAGGACTAAAGATAAATGTTACAAAGACTAAAGTAATGTTTAATCGATTTGCTCAAAATATGAAAATAAAGATTGATTATGAAGAATTAGAAGAATTTAACAGTTACAAATACCTTGGTCAGATTATTAATACAGATGGAAACATAATGGAGGAAATTAATCATAGAATTAAACTTGGTTGGAGTGCTTTTGGTAGAAATAACTTGATACTAAACGGAAATATGCCTATGTGTTTGAAGAGGATGGTTTTTAACAAATGTGTTTTACCAGTTCTTACTTATGGATCTGAGACTTGGACAGTTAATAGAAGAGCAATATAGAGACTTCAGACCACTCAAAGGTGTATGGAGAGATGTATGTTGGGAGTAACAAGAAGAGATCGAAAACGCAATGTATGGGTAAGACAACAAACAGGTGTTACTGACCTTATTGAAAAAAATAAAAGATTGAAATGGAGTTGGGCTGGACATATTCCTAGAAGAGATGATAATAGATGGACAATTGAAATTTTAAACTGGATTCCAAGAGATTGTAAAAGACCCAGAAAGAGACCACATGTGAGATGGATGGATGAAATAAGAAAATGTGCAGGGGTGTTGTGGAGAAGAGAAGCTAAAGATCGGAGTAGATGGATTAAACTTGGAGAGACCTTCATCCTGCAGTGGATTGATAATGGTTGATATTGATGATGATTTAATGTCAGGTGGAACATTAATGCATTAAAATAAATTTAAATTATTTAGGCATGAATAGTCTTAACACTACAATATATGTAAAGTTTCATAGTTATGTTACCTTAAGTCATACACATCTTTTTATATAAAGAAAATGTTTTTTGCAGCCAATTGAAAATAAATCTCATAAATCTTTTCTCAGTTTATACTGAAATGACATTATTTATATTTGAAGGTGAGGGAAAATTCAAGGTTTTCATTATTTAAAAGGATTGTTATTGAAATTAGTATAGCCATGGAATTCTTAAAATATTTTGTGTGCGTGCGTGTGTCTTTAGATGAGGATGGGTATTTTTTTTTTTTTAAAAAAATATCATTTCATTAAATTTGATATAATATAAATATGATATCATGATTAATAAAGAAACAATTATTATATAACATTTATTAGATATAAAATAATATTTCGCTCATTTAACATTTAGAATACTTAGAAATTTCTATTATAAAAGCACAAGTGTCAGGGAGAATATTTCATTTTTTCGTAACAAATATCCAAAAAGGATTGGATGTATCAGTAATATACATTTTATCACTTTTCTTTCATATCTCTTCCATAAATCATGAATTAAAATATCCATAGGCATGATACTATACACAAAATAGTGTCTATGTGAATAATATACTAGTTTTCAGTATTTTGAGGGAAAGCAATTAAATATAGCATTCAATGATTTTAAAGATTATTAGATAAAAGAAAACAAATGCCTTAAAATAATATAGGTCTTGTGCATATGTTTGAATAAAGTTTTAATATTGTAAAATAATATTAAATAATGTTTAAATGTAAATGAAACAATGTTAAATTTAAATCAAACTTATAAATTATATAAATTTTGTTAATATTGCTTTTCATATCAAGGATTTTAATAATTTATGGAATGTACTCAAAAATAACTCAAGTGTACAAGTCTTTAACAAAAGTAGAATACATTTTAAATAATGGAGTTAAAAATAAATTAATAAAAAACAAATAAACCTGTTTTCAGATATGACATTTTAAACAAAGAATAAACATTAATCAATTTAATAATTATACTGTTATTTTTTTTTGTAAATCAATCAATTAAATAATAATGGTTTTTTTATGTATAAATTCTTGTAATTTTTTATTTTATTTATTATATGTCAAAGCGTTGACAAAGAAGCGAATACGGGCGAGCTGCATGGAAGGCAGCTATGCTAACCACTAGGCCACCAATGCCTGATAAATTTTTGTAATTAAAATTTAAAAAAAGTTAAAAGTGCTTAAAATGAAAGGTTATTTTTTTGAGAGAGAAATAAAATCAAAGATGTTAAAGATAAAGACAATAACCTACGTGTAATTATTGTTTATTTTAAAAAGTTGTAATCTGTATTCTTACTTAAAATAAATCTGCAGTGAAGGTCAGTGGGAAGCCCAAGCAGGAAAAAGTAAACAGTGCAGAAAGCTAAAATCCAGTCAACTTCTGAAACACATGGTAATGCTATTTAAAACAATTTATAATTCAAATGAAGAAGTAACACCTAAACTTCAAAGCTCAAAGTCAGGAGATTGCTAAAAACAATATGCAACTTATAAAAGGAATCAATTAATACTGCCATTCTGACATAAATAGTAGGCCTACAAGAAATTTCTTACAAAAAAAATATAGAATTCTAATTTTAAAATTTTGGATTATTAACTTAATTTTTTTAGGATCTTATCCTAATATATTAACCAATTTAAGATTTATTTTATGGCCTCTTATTGTATACATTTAATTGTAATAAATTTTGTTTGTATGTATAAAGTGTTTACATAGCATGCTAATTAAATGATTTTATAAACGTTTTATGAAAAAAAATCAGCCTCTGTAATTAAGCAGTATTTTAAAACAGCTAAGATAGAATTCTATATTCATTGTTTAATATATGTATAATATCTTTGCCCCTATGTTTTTCAGAGGGGTAAAAAAGAACATAAGATCCAGTATATAAAACCCCAAATGAGGAAAAGAACTTTAGATAATTATATGGAACTTGGCTACATGGCCAAACACAACTTATTAAACAGTTGAGACAAAAACAGTTCTAATTACTTGATTCAATTGCATAGCAAAAAATCAAACACAATTATTTAACAGTTGAGATGCAAATAGCTTTAAAAGACTGATGCATGTATCCAACTTCTGCTGGTTTAAAACAAAACTATAACAAGTGCAAAGTATTTTTACGTTCACAGGTTGTATATCCGTCTGTGTTCTTTTGTTATGGGCTTATCATCTACATCTTTGTTGCAAGTTTTGTAAACCCAATTTTTTATTGTTTTTAAATTTTAATCTCTGCAGCTTTGTTTGAAATTATAATTATTTCCATTGCTAACTTTAAATTAGTTATTTTTATTTTAAGATAAATCTCTGTAGCTTGTTTGTAATTATAATCATTTCCATTATAATTATATAACTTTAAATAATTATTTTTAGAGTTTATTTATTTTACACATTATTATATGCATAGTTTCTTTTTATCCCATATGGCTCAGGACAATTTCTTTCTTTCAGCCTTATGATGAAATTCTGACACTTCACTTTTCTCTCCACTCCTCTCGCCTTCGGTTATTTCCTGTTCTGGGTTAGACTTTATTTTCTGGGTTCCTATTTTTTGAATCACATCCAGTTGTACTTATTTCAGCTCTATTTGTCTAATGTTGTTTATATGGTGTCTGTATTGTAATCCATTCAGACTGCTAATTGAACATATTTGTTTTGATATTAAGTTTTAAATTATTCCTTTGACCCATTTTTGGTGAATAATGACTCTTATCCATACAGGTTCATCTATTGAAAATGTTTTCCCAGATACCTTATTAAACACAGTATTTTGAGCATGGGCATAATATAGCTAATTTTGTTTTCAATTTCCACCCACACGATAGTTCTGCTGGTGTTTTTTTCAGTCACTGTCGATGGACTTGTATGCTGATGTAGCATAAATTCTTGCAGTACTACTTGCATGTCCAGCTTTTTCCATTTCTTTTAACATTTTTTTTACTTGTTTAATGGCAATTATCCACTGGTCCATTTGATTTTGGATGATATGGTGGTGGACATACATGTTTTATTCCATAAGTGCTAAAAATTATTTAATTTATTACTCACAAATCCTACATTGTTAACAAATACAAGTACTTCAGGAAAGAATATATGTATAAAATTGCTTTTAAACATTTGATCATTTCGTGAGCACTCATATTTTTACCAGGAAGCTCTCAATCATTTTGAAAATGCAACCATAGCAAAAAAATATTTCCCCATCTATTTGATCAGGTGTGGTCAATATGAACCCTTTCCCACACTTTAGTTGCTTTTAGTCAGTGTGCATGGTACTTAATTGGTAATGCTTTTTCTACTTGACATGGTGAACATCTTTTTATAAACTTCTCTATATCTATATTTATTTGAGGCCACCAGACAGCTACACACCAAAGTTTTTGCCCATTCTATGTCAGACTGTCCTTGATGTAACAATTTTAACACTCTATCCCTCCCTGCAGGAAGTATATCTACTCTACCCCCTATGACAATACATTCTCAACATATAGATAGTTTATCATGATTAACCCAAAATTCCATGGCTACACAACTAGGTTTCATTTTAAACAAACCTTTTTTGATTCAGTTTATCAATAAATGGTATCTCTCATTTTCCATATTCCACATTTGTACAGTATCACTGTTTAAAATTTCTGAGTTCATGTTATCTATATTGTTTACTTTTACTTTGCTATTTATTGATTACTGTTTATCTGGTAATCTTGACAACACATCTGCATGTGCAATGTCTTTTCCCCACTTATATTTTAAACAGTAATCATATGAAGCTAAAGTATTCTGTGACCTTAATATACACAGACTTAAATATTCAGGAGCTGACTGGTCATTTTCAAAAATCCCCAATAATGGCTTATGATATGTTATTATTTCAAAACTGTGCCCAAATACAAATTGATGGTATTTCTTTACTGTAAAAATAATCACCAGTGCGTTCTTATCTATCTGGCTATAGTTTCTTTCCACTTTCGATAAAGATAGGGATGCATATGTGACTGAATGCTCATTTCCATCTGTAGGATGCACTAGAACCATCTTTATTTGCCACTCTGATAAATCCATAGTGATTATGACATCGTGTTAACTGTCAAAATGCACTAATAGTTTGTTGGATGATAATAGTTCTTTAGTTCTTTTAAAAATGTTGGACTGTATCTCAGTCCAGATCCATTTTTGATATTTGTGTAATAATTCATAAAAAGGTTTTGTGACCATTGTTTTATTTTCAAGAAAAGCTCAAAAAAATTATTACGTCCAAATATGCCTTTAGTTGTTTAACATTTTTAGGCCTTTGAACATTTTAACCGATCTCACTTTATCACTTAAAGAATGCTTTACTTTGTCAGAAATTAAGTGCCATAGGAAATTTAGTTCTTGCATCTTCTGTATTCATTTTTATAATTTCATTTTCACTCCTGCTTTAGTTAACCTGTCATAGCTTTTTAGCATTCTCAATTTTAAAAACTCACTAGATGTTACTGTAATTAAAATATCATCATAATATGTAATTATTCCTATAAGATCTTCTAAAAATGTATTTAATTTTGCTTGAAAATATTTGGTGCTGTGGTTATTCCAAAGGTAAATCAATTACACTTATATAAACCAAATGGTGTAGTTAAGATTCAAATTTTTGCCACATTCTCAGCTATCATAATTTGATAGTAAGCTGAGTTAAAGACAAAGTTTGCAAAATATTTTGCATTTGACAAATTTACAAGTACATCACATACATTAGGCATCAGGCACACTGTTCTCTTAAAATTTTTATTTACTATTGTATGATAATCATTGACCAGTCTGATTTTCTCATTTGGTTTACTTATTAGCATGATCAAGATGGTCCATTCTGCATCTTATGTAGGGTTTAACACACAACCTCATTACAAAAACATTTAACTTTTCTTTGTCATTTTCTTCTTGTGTGAAAGGAATTTTTTGTTGATTACATATCACTGGTCTTGTCTTTTCAGTTAATTCAATTTCAACTGCATTTGTGTTAATTAATCCCAGACCATCTATAAACAATTCTGGATATAATTTTAAGATTTCTTGCTCTATTGAAATATTTTTAACTATGGAAATATCTATCCCTAGATCTCCCGATGAAAGAACTTATGTTGAATTCTGCTATGTACATAGGAAAAATATATGATTTGCCTCTGAAACTAACAGGAGCATCTATTTCCATTTACATCCTTTACTTTGATGTCTGCGTTTTGGGGTTTGAGTCTACTATGGCTTTTAAATACTTTCTCCCATTTTCATTTTGACAGAAGTGAAATACCTAACACTTTATTTATTTTCATTTGCAACACTGTTTTATATATTGTAACCATAATTATAAATTAGTCCTGTCCATGCAGTATTAAATTTTTTCTAGTGGTTGTCATTTTTTGACTGGATAAATCTTCTTTACATTTTTTTTTTTTGCATGCGTCTGCTAAATCATCTTTAAATCCACAATTATAATAACTTTTTTTCATCCATTTACAATTCTTTGATAAATGGCCAGTTTTCCACAGCATAAATATTTCAATGTTAACATTTTCTCTCTATTTATACTTTCATTATTTGGCTGCTGCATTCAATATGCTTTACAAACTGCAATTTTTTTTGGTGTCTTCTGAGTTGTGTCTAACAACTAGGGCTTGCTCAATTATTGCTTCATATGCTTTTTTTTAATAGCTACTTTGTATGATAAGTCACTTTCCATTATCAACATCTTTTGTAATCTTTCATCAGACATCCCCCACAATAACTGAGCCAGTAAAACTTGTTCTAAAAATTCACCATACTCACAGTTTTTAGCTAACTGTTTTAATATTATATCATAGTCTTTATTTTGATCCTTCCTGGCCTGTTTTCTATTTCTAAGCATTAATATAGCTACATGTCTAAATGGCCTCAGGAAAATATAGTCTGTTAATTTTTTAACTATATTTTTATAACTGTACTCCATTGGTTATGAGTCTGTCCCATAATTTATTTACAATTTCAATGACTTATGTTCTGCTAAACTCAAAACTGTAGCCACTTTTTTTCATTTTCTTTTATCCCATTCAACTTTAAAAATTGTTCCAATTGCATAACATGTAGAGGGCATTCCTCAGCATTTTCAATACTAAATTTGGGAATATTCACTGTCTTACTGACATTTTAATTGTTTCCAAAATCTATTGGTAGACTTTCTCGTCTGGTCTATTCTTTCAAGCTTCACTATGTTCGAAAATTTGTCTGTTTTCATAACATACTAATTAACTAATAGAGTTAACATACTAATTAACTAATAAAGTGTTTACATAACATACTAATTAACTCACCTTATGAATATTTTATTTAAAAAATCAGTCTTTGTAATTAAGCAGTACATTAAAACAGCTAAGATAGAATTCTGCATTCGTTTTCTTTAGTATATGCAACTTTATTAAAATTTCTCTCTTTCAATATATATTCCTGATCCTAATCTTGCATATGAGCATGAAGTAGACAAAGATTTAACGGAAAAGAAAATGGATGTAATCTGGCGATTGTCTGTACTCATGTATGCATTGCCCCAGCCAAACTGATAGAAAGTGGATTGACGGAACTCACGATTAAAAAAACACCCTTTATTGATATCTTATTTGAATGCCGAATATTTAGAACAATAGCAAGTACCTTTGAAAAATCTGTTACAATAGACCTTTACGCGCCACTTCTGAAAAGAATAAAAATAATTTTTTTCCTCCCCGAAGGATATGCAATACCATATGGTAGCTTGTGGACCAGATTCAACACGGTGAAGGCGATATTCCTTTGTGGCTAGCTCAATTGCTCTACATCTGAGTTCAAATGGGTAAGTTAACCAGTTATGCAAATCGTGGTTGTTGAGAAAGAATACATTTTTATCAATATAAATAATAATATAAACGAAACAAGTTTAATATTGTAATTAATTATTTATTTAATCCCAAATACCTACACCATTCATATAATGATGATATAATAAAAAAAAATTACTAAATAATTATTAGTATTAACCATGTGTGCATTGAAATAGATAAACACAATTTGAAATAAAATAATAATAAATCCTAAAGCGTATTTACAATGTTTATAGTATTAGAGTGATGCAAGACTCCTTTTATGACAGAAATAAATTTTAATTTGTGTTGATATACAGATATATGAGTTACTAGGTCATACGGGCATACGCTTTTACTGATAACTTTGGCTTACTTACTAATGATAGATGTAATAATGGAAACTGTATGTTGCAATGAAATAACTGCCTAATTCACTTCGTTTTCAACAAGTCAATATATTGCATGGGCTCAGATACCATATCGTACTCACCATAAAGTGCTGTATCTATTTCCATTTGCCAAGATAAATTTCTATACATGTATGTCGTGCGTATTTATGTTTGATTTCAGAATAACAACAACAGCAAAGCGAATAACAACAGCAAAAAAAAATACGGCATTACGATCTTTGCTGGAAATACTAATTTGAAATAGAAAAAATTCACTCAAAGGATTTAAGTGAACTTTACCATTTTATGACACATAATAACGTAAATTTATACATGCTCACGAGGGAACTCTCTCATTTTAAGTAGTAAATTAATAATAACAAAGCAAAAAATATCTAATGAAAATGAAAAGTTAATTATTTCAATGTTAATAAATATCTTAAAATAAACTTGTATCTGCGTCTTCATTCTTCTCCACTGGGCTGAGTGGGCTTCAAGTTAACTAGCTGTGTGGTGACGATTTCTTCCATTTAGTAAAGGCGGCGCGGCCATCCTCGAGCTGAGTTGGAACTGGTAGTCCTCTAGGCTTAGGACGGAAAGGCGGTACACTGTCTGGTTACCTACCCGGTCATTTTGAATCTCTAGTATATTAGCCATTATCTTCTTTTATATCTAAATAGTAACGAGGGATTATTTAATAAATTTTCATGGGCTGTCTCCAATAGTTATTGAATCCACAAAGATAAGAGTTCTTAAAAGAACTGTATAAAGTTTGTTCTAACGAATGTCACTAATAGTACTATTCATAAATGACTCTCTAAGTAGCTGATAAGCAGAGAATTCTGAAACAACGAAAAAAAATGACTTGCCCAGAATGGCTGCCAACAACGAATGAATCTCACTGCCTGACAAACTATATCAATCCCACTGAGCCCCCTGAGAAAGCATGAATCAGCCAATCGCTTCCAATTTATCTTATCATTTTAGATTATAACATTCCTTATTGATTACTCAGACCACTTGCTCACAAGGTAATTCAAAAGAATTTTAAAAAGATAACAGTTTAATTAAAGCATTATCAAACATTTTGCTTTTGACAGATTTTTGCACAAGCAATTAACATTCTTAGTTTACGAAATAAAAATTAGTTTTAGAAAATAAATTAAAAAAAAATATATATACCAATTATATTGGAACAATTGCTTTTCTCTGTTGAATTTTCAGAGAAAGCCAGTACATAAAAATAACATATCATAAAACATATACAAAAAGGAGAAATATAAAACCGAAAAAAAATACATGAGTTTACTACAATATTTTCTATGTCATTCATATTATTTAAATTGGTGTGTGTTGGTATTTTAGTATGGACATTCCATTATTAATATAGCACATTTATATATTTGTTGTACTTAATATCTACAAATTCATAAATGTATCTG